>CAUYSK010046802.1:0-12557 GCA_963575035.1 Avahi laniger
ACTAACTGATCAACACTAGGGTGATCACATGGCAGAAATACTCTCCAGGGATTAGGGGGATGGGGGGCGAATCTACAACTAAAGGACACGGGGAGCACTAAAGGGAGGGAAGGGCACACCTTTAACCTGCATTTGGGGAAGACAAAAAATATACCCTTTATCATTTTTCATTATCAGCAAAAATATTGAGTAGATTCAGGAATTCCAGTACTAAATACACAAAAATTTATATGATACAAACATTTTGTTTGAATAATTCTACTCTTTTTTTCCTCATTTTTCTGAGGTGAATCCAAAGAAATGAAGATCAATAAGGAGATTCCTTTATAATGCACAATATTAAATATAACTTCACCCCATAGCACAGCAAGGCTATTACTGACAAGATTGTGCTCCAAGTATTTTTTCATTTAAAAAAAACTCAGGATACTAACCTGGTAAGTTATGTTCTCTCCACAGGGATAGTATAACAAACCTCCTGTTTAGGTTATACAGATCTTGATATACTTCCTTGTGGGTTGAAGAAAGAGCGAAAAATACATGGCTTCTCTTCACTTGTGGATTTGTAAGTTTCCCATATGTGACAGAGTGAAATTCATCCTGAATTGTGCTGAAAAAAAACTAGCAGGGAACCCCAACAAGAACAAATAATAAGCATTAGTTTAACAACTCAAGAAAAAAAGCTAAAAGTGCCTATTAAATGATTCAAAGAGAGTTAAAGATAAAGAAACAAATAGGAAATACTTGAGAAACAAAAATGAAACCAAGTAAGAAAAAAATGATTTAAAAAATTTGGAAATAACATAGAGATTGGTTGAGGAAAACATGAATGGATATTATAAACATAATATTAGATATAGCTGAAGAATTTATGAATTAGGATGTATATAAGTGTATGTATATATGTGTATGTGTGTGTGTGTGTGTGTGTGTGTGTGTATACCAGGCACTTACTCAGAATTAAGCACAAATAAATCATGAATATAAAATAATTATTTCTGCTTCTAAGATGAAGTATACAGCATATCCTCTTTGCTGAGAAAATAGAAAAGTATATAATTTTAAAAATCTTTGTTTAAATGTATAAGGGACCTCTGGAAGCAATAGGGACTGGAGAGGCTAACATTACAGAGAAGAAACTACTACAGAGGTGGCAAAGATTAAACCCTTTTGAAGGAACATAACATTAAAAAATCTTATAATATCATTTTTCAAATAAACAATATACTAAATTCAATAAAAAATAAAGCAAACTCAAGGCAAAATGAGGGATAGGAATTTCTGACCAAACACCAAGAGAAAAATGAGACTATCAAAACAAATCATCAGTGATCCAAATATTGGAATAAATGCTCACACATACAGAAAGACACATACAATTTTAAAAATACATACCATTGATACATTAAATAAAGCAGTGGTGTTGAATAATGGGGTGATTTTTCCCCTTCCAGGGATATTTGGAAATTTCTGGAGATATATTTTGTTGTTGTAATTCAAGAAAGAGGTTCAATTGTCATCTAGTGAGAAAAGGCTTTGAAGCCTTTTAAATATCCTGCAATACACAGGATAGCTCCCCACCCTAACAAAGAAGCACCCATTCAAAAATATCAGTAGCTCTGAAGCTGTGAAGCTCTGATATAAAGAAAATAGAAGGAAAAAGGGAAAATGTGAAGATTTTATGATATAATAAAGTGAGACAAATATTCTAAAATTGTAAATAAAATATCTAAAATTAAGAATTTGTTAATAAAACTCTAAATTTAGGATCACTTTAATTTTTATCAAAAATACCAACAAAAATCTTGGGCAGTTACTTTGAATCTGTGCAACAAGTTTCAGGGAATTAAATTTCAATACTATGGAATCATATAATTCATAATCATTGTATGCTTTTCCATTTAGTAAAATTTTCTTTAATTTTTGTCAGCAATATTTTTCATTTTTTAATATAGAGGAAATTTAGGATTAAATTTATTCCTAAAATTTTGTTTGCTCATGGTATAATAAAAGGATTTTTTTAAGTTTTATTTTCAATTGTTTTTTGCTCATACATAGAAATGCCACTGATTAGATTATGTTGATTTTTTTTTTAATTTTGCAAACTTTGTAAATATAGTTAAACATTTAATAGATTTTATACATTTAGAATTTTACAGAAAGATAATCAGGTAATCTACAAATAGACACGTTTTATTTTTCCAATCATTATGACCTTTTAAGTTATATTTGCCTTTGTGTGCTGGCAAGGACATCCTTGGAAATGAGCATGTAAGATTAAGTTATTCCTTTATAAAGGCAGGTATATCAGTGAAGCCACATAGGAATGGAAATTTCTGTATAGGAAGGTTATAATAAATAATATCTATTCAATAGGCTTATAATGATATAATTAGTTTGGTTATGCTGTGTTTTTTTAAAGAAATTATCTATTTGATCTCAATTGTCAAGTTTTAGAAATTTACCTCTCATAGGATGTGTACATATGTTTAAATAGCATCACACTAAAAGAAAGACATACAATGATACTAAGAGAATGTGAGATTATTTTTCTTTTAAAAGGAATGGTTATATGAATAACTTTTGAGGGGAAAAAGGAATAGAAGCATTCTTATGTTGTTATAATAGAATATTGTTTGAAATCACAAAATTTTGGGTTCAAATATTGATTACTTCATTTTCTGGTTATATTACCTGAGGCAAGTCATTGAACTTCTGAGACCATTTTTCATCTCTGTAAATGAGGATAATAAATATCTGTCACATTTGACTCATAAGCTATTATGAAGGTCAAGTGACATAAGTAAAATAAAAGAACTAGGTGCATGTAACAATATATTAAAATAAATCTATGGCAATTTTAGTTTTGGCAGATCTCCCAAATCAATATATGACAACTTCTCCAAACTTCCAAAGTCAGCCATGACACTATCCCATTTGAAGGTCAAAAAATGTGAATGAAAACATGTTTTTTGATTATTACCCTCACCATAAAGAGTGTATAAAGGGTCCTCATAAATGGTGTGCCCAATATTTTTTCCTGTGAGTGGAATGTGTGTACCCAGCACCCTCTAAGAAGGGTAGTATTGATGGAAGTTTTTATCCTTACCTTAAAAAATTGAATCAGATCTCTTGGAGACTATATAGGGACTTTTGGCTGCCTCTTCTGCAGATTGTAGGGGGAAAAAAGTTCCAGTTTTCTGGATCATTCTTGAGAGGACTAAATCCAAACATTGGAATAGAAAATCCTGTATGTGGCAGAATATGAATAGATATTTCCGCTTAGGAAATAACTCTCCCCAAGGAATGATCTAAAGTTATTTTTTCTCAATTACCATACCTAGTTTTTTCTGAGATTTCTGTGAGATAAAGAAACTCTAAAAAATTGATCTCTCCACAGCTACTTTGGCCTCCATCATTCCATCAGCAATAGTCAAAAGAGAGTTCTAATTGAATTGTTCCTCTTCTAGTCTTCCTGTCCTCCTCAGCAAAATTCTAGCAGAAGCCACAAATCTCTGGGTGTGCCCAGTGAGACTCCGTGTGCTGTCCTTCGCATCCATGGTTGCAGAAATTAAGAACTCTAAGAATCTCTTGTTCCTTCTAAGAAGCTTGCCCACAACCTATCCCTATCTGACCTGAAAATATCAGGAATAGTCTCTAATATGCCTGTCCCTTCCAAAATTTCCACATCTTAGTAAAGAGCAACTTCATTCTTTCAGTTGCTCAGGTGCAAAAACTTGAAGTCATCCTTGACATCTTTCGTTTGCTCATAGCTCCCTTCTGATTCTCTGGAATAACCTGTCAAGTCTCTGGTTAGAACATATTCAACAAATTCTTCCCACTTCCCCGCTGACATCTTCATTCAACTCACCATCATCTCTATGTGGAATTTTATGGCCACTTAACTTGTCTCATTGTTCTGTCCTTGACCCCCTGATATCTATCATCAAGACAGTAACAGGCAGGCTACTTTATAATTTAATTGGGATCATTCACATTAGTGTACTCCAATTTTCTCAAAACATCTGGCAGCATCCTTCAACTGTGGTACATAGATCTAGCTGAATAGTAAAATATTAATAATTAGGGGATTTAACCATTTTCAAATGCAAGATCCCATCTCGAGTACTATCAGAATATCTTGGGAATATGCATTTTTTCCTATGCACTCCTATATGCCATCTGATACCAGTAACCTCCCACCTCATCTCACTCAGTATCACCCTGCTCCAACCATGCTGGCTTTCTTGCTGTTCTTGTAACTCCTAAGTACACATTAGACTGCAGTATTAATATTTTGTTCTTTGTTCCTCTTTTTTTACAGCAATATCTCTGAAGTCTTGAATAGTGTTGGCACTAAATTCTTGAAAACATTTTTTTAAATGAAAAAGTATGAAGTCCTTGGATATGGAATTCTTAAGAAAATCCATGAATGCTTCCATGAGAATCAACTTTAAATATCTGCCAATTCCAGGGAAACCCCGTGTCCAATCCATTCCAGTGTTGTAAGTTTCTAATTTTTGTTCTTGGCTTCTTACTTTTCCACCTTCTCTGTGTTCCAGCATTAATAAAGTTGGGAGCGAGAACTCGGAGGTAGACAGGGCCTGCCATGTCAAAGACAAAAGAAAACCATGGCATCAGTCTGTTTGAAGTGAGGGAGAGGCGGGAAATTCTAAACTTAAAAGTTTGGAATTTTGCTTATTACTCTAAAGTGTACATAATAATTACTAAACTGTGACTTTCTTGGAATTGAGTCAGTAAGTGATTCAAAATCTGACCTCATGGGGCCAAACAGTCAGAAATTGGATGTAGGAATGATTGTAAGAACACATTTTTTTTTTTTTAAATTTCACAGACCACCTCCTACTTGAAGAGTAGAATATTTAATAATAGTTAATATTAATTATTGATAATGTTATATTTGAAGCTTGTGTTAAAAGAACATAAAAAGACATTATTTCTTTAATTAACCTATTGTCAAATATGTTCATAGAGCTATTGATTTTTTGCTTTATTCCTTTACTTGTGGTATGAGGAAAATATTTGTATTCTTAAAACATATCGGCCCAGATATAAACCAAGGGAAATACTTTTTAAAATAATGCAATTATAGCTAGATATTTATGAAAAGAAAATACAATTGTGAGAATAGTTTTATTATTATTACTATTATTATAGTTTCCTAAGTAACTTTTTTTATTGCTTTTTTTTTTTTTCTCCTTACCACCGATTTTTATTCCCCCTTCCAAGGTGCTTTCTCAATTTTACTGTAACACTGCAATTCCTTGTGTAAAGATTGATTTCATGGCTGAAATTCTCATCCACTAGTAATTTCTTCTTTTCTTCAAAACGATAAGTTTTATTTCTTCATTTAATAATTTCCTAGGAAGCAATAGACCAACTTTTTGTGTCTAACTGCTACACACATAAAGTGACTGAAAATTTTTCTGATTGTGAATAGGAACTTTTGTACTCACTTTTCTCTTGCCTACTTTGGTGCGATTTTCTTTTACTTCAATTATATAATGACCAGACAACAGCACAACTACTTTTATAGTAGTGAAGATTAATCCTTTCCATGTGGCTCATAATGCAACATGAAAATTTTACGAAGTACTGCTTAATAATAACTAGGTCATGTCGTACTGCGGGAAAAAGTAAGTCAGAATTATTCTTTTTTTCTGATTCTGTAATAGAAAAATTTAATTTGACTACTCTCTGTAAGTCTATTCCTATGAGTGTACACATGTGTTCATGGATGTATTGTTATTTATGTTTGTGTGTGTTTAGGTTACATGTCCTACAAGGACTATAACACCTTGCTCAGTTAAATATGAAATGAGAAAATTGGCATTGATATGCTTCCCAAAGAGCCTGATAAATTTTAATTGCTTATGAATGTTCAGCTCAGAGAAGTGTTCATTATACTACAGGACTTCATTTCACAGATGTAGGTAAACACGTGCACATTTGCTTGCCTGAAACCATGAATTTGCTAATCCTACCCTTACTAGTGTGGACAGAGAAGTGTCAGAAGCTGTGTAGGTCATCATAAATAATCTGTATCTTGTTTCATATTTGAATCACCATTTTTACGTATATTTAGAAGAGGATATTAGAATGCATCCACTTTTTTTCTTTTGTAAATTCTCACATAAAAATAAGTTAAAATAAGTTCCTACTTGGCATTGGTCGTGAATATTAAAACATTAAATGTGTCCATCATCAACTGAAAAACTGAATGTTACAAAGTTGTGATTTCTGCAAATATATATATTTTTTAACATTATGTGCCTGGGGTTTAAAATTTTTAGCAGTCTGGCCAGAGTTCACACGTATTCACTGCCTCCAGTTTCCCACAGCAAGTGCATCCCTCCTTGGTCATGTTGTTTGGCAGATAGCCGTGAATTTATAAATTTTCAGCAGATGTCTTCAATCAGAATCTTATGCATTGTGCAGTCTGAAGATGAGTCTGAGGAAGCTGATCAGGACATGGAGGGATATTCAATTTTATTTTATAAAAAATTTATAAATTTTAGTTTTTAAGTGAGAGTTTTGCTTTTTATGCCTAGGTAAATGATCCAAGTAAATTAAACAAATAGGAAATTATCCCATAAATGCATTCAACTGAGAAATGTATCTCAAAGACTTAAGTTTTTACATATATACACTTTTTGTTTGTTTATATTTTTCTTGGCAGAATTAAGAAGATTATTTACCTTAAAATCACTTTACTTCCTTGCATGGATATAGACTTATAATCTGAGATAATCACAGTGAAAAAAAGATTATCATATCTTTATTCTGAAATACGATTAGGAAAGCTCGTGAAGCTATATTACCATTGGGAAAAATGAATAATTGGAATGATTAACTAGTGAAGTAATATTTCAAAATGTTACTCTTTTCTAAATTACTAGATTAAGATTTTACCTTGATTTGGTGATTGACACACAAATATCCACACTGAGGCAACTGAGAGATAAGCTTCATTGGGCAAGGGCATTGCTAAAACATTTGCAGTAGCAGTATTTTCATGTAACTCAGCCCAATGTACCCTATGTCTGCCCTTTAGTGATTTATATGATTTTAGGTTTTCTATCTGCTTCTTGTGTCTCTGTCCCTGACTGGAACACCCTGACCTTTCTCTGCCGTGAACACACCTCACGCCTCACTTTCTGTCATCTTACTTTTTTTACACTTATCTATGCATTATTACTTTATGACTCCATCTTTCCCTGCATGACAGTTCATCTGAATAGATACAAATGCATACCTCACACACATGTACATACATACAAATAATAAGCATATATATATATATATATAACTCTTAAGACATTTACATGTACACAACCGAAATAATAAAATGCATATTAGTTTTAACAGAGAATTATTTTATATTTTGTTAGGGGTTTGTTTAATTCACTTCTGTGTCTACCATCACTCAGTCTTATCCAACTCAGACATATCGCTCAACACACACACACACACACACGCTCACATGCACACAACCCATACACAAATAAACACATATGTATACATGCCACGAAAAGATATAAAAGAAAACAAAGCACCATGTTAACTTGTTTGCATTCTATCATCATAATTTCTTGTTAATATCACATATACCTGATTATATGCTATTTCTCATATAATATTATCATGTACGTATGAATATTTTTAACATGTATAAGTGAATTTTAGCATTTTCTATTTTCCAATAAATAATATTGTAGTCACTTTTTCTGCATTTTGCAATTCTTCAAAATACTAACTGAGTACTCATAGTATGTTAAATATCATTCTAGGTATTATGGACATAACATTAAACAAGAGACCCCAAATACCTTAAATTAATAAAAAGTTCCCTAAATAGAAAAATACTCTTTGGTTATAAATTTTGTTTCTAAACTTATCTTTTTTTTTTTTTTTAAACTTATCTTTTTATATTAGAAGAAAAAACATTCTTTCTTTAAATAGATTTGCATCTGACAAATTACATCCATTTTTAGTGCTGCTTTTCTGATAATACAATTTTCGGCTATTTACACATCTGTCTGGGACACAAAATGAGCAGGTAGAGCCCACTAAATCCTAAAGTATATAGTTATTGCTGCCAGTATTATCCTATCATTAGCATATTAATTGTGAGATAATATGGCAAAGAAAATTCAAATGGTTTGGTTTGGCAAGAGTCCCAAAAGATCAGATGGTTTGTATTATTTCCTAAAATCTATGTTTTATTGTTTTATCATTTTATTTTTGTCTCAGTTCCTGATCAAACAGTCAGGAAACACTAATTAAGGGATTTTTTGGTACCTGAAAAAAAATATATAAAAATCACTTTTAATATTTGGAGTTCATCTTTGGACCCAAATCCTTTCATATATTTACTCATTTCCATACTTTATTATTGCACATTCTAGTATACTGCACCAAGGTCTTTCTCTAAAATTGCTGTCAAATATAAGCATATTAAATCAAAAATAAAAAATTAGATTAAATCTTCTTAGAAATCATAGAGGTCCTTTTGAAAATCCAAACATCTCATTTAAAAATCCAAAAAACTCATTCAGAGTTTTTAGCAGTTAAAGACCTTCCCCATTACCTTGAGCAGCAACTTCAGAGCAGGTCCACAAAACTATCCTCTGATTTGTGTGCCCTTTAGTCACTTCAAAAACAGAACAAAATAAGTCTAAAACAAAGAATGTAGAGCCTAATGTAGGAAAATAAAAGGAAATTGGAAGGACAAAGGAAGCTTTTCAGAAAAAGGAAGAGTTCAGTGTCTCTTTAATTTAGAAGCAAAATCTGAGGTAACCTAACTGAACTAAAGAAAAGTAACTATCATCACTTGACTATATTCCATATCACAGTCTTGCAAGTAAATGTTTATGTCTAAAAGTGTGCATCATCACCATCAGTATTAGCACAAATCGTAGGCTTAAGCTATGGAGTGTACAAAGGGATAGGACAGTCGACAACTAGAATTTGTGAAGTAAATTGGCAAGATCAAAACTCCTGACAAAACATTAAATTCTCAAAAATTGTCACTACACTATAGACTTTGTAGGTTTTATCTAATTATTAATTGGTTATTGGAGAAAGTGATATATCATTCTATTATCACCAAAACACAGCTACATGAATTTAGTTGATTTTCCTTAGAAGAGATAAATCCCCTGATGAAATGGGGCACAAAACATGGTCATTTGATTGGGATTGAAATAATTTAAGGATAATAGAACCAAGTAAGTATATGATGTTACAGAATTGGCTATTTTCATATGTAAATTAAAATGTAAATGTCTTCTGCTGCTGGACTGTAACAATAACTATCAACATGTCATTTGTATTAAAATGTAAATTCTTATTTTGACAATGATTACTTACCTGATAGTTAAGAAAATGATTCAACGAACTTGAGATGAATAGAGACTCAAGTGAGGAAATGCAAACATTTAAAATAAAGGCAATTGGAAAGGGTTAACATAGTAACCATGCATGTATACATATAGCATATTTCCATTCGTGTTCTCAAGTAAAGAGAACCACATTTTAACTTCACAACTCTTTAGTAAAGACAAGTTTGATTTGTTATTAAGGGTAGCAATAATAAAAAAAAATAGTTGAGCTTTATAAAATTTAAAATGAGGTAGAAAAAGCCAAGAACAAATAAAGGCACTCAATTTGGAGAAACTAGGCTCAAGATGAGTTCAACAGTAAGAGGGACTTTCAATTTCAAAGAAATGTTGTTAATGTTTTTTAAAAGATATATTTTGTCCTCACTGAAATATCTCTGGAGACACTTAACAAGCTGGAACATTTTAATAAAGTGAAACACTACATGTCAAATTTTTATCAAACATTTGGGAAAATCCCCTGATTAATCTTGTGCATTAAATTAATAGATACAATGAGAAATTGATGCATGATTTACCATTAAAAGAGAGAAAAACAAACATACAAAAACCTGAAATGTTGAAAGAACCGAGTGATTATGCTTTAGATTTATCTGAATGCCTATCATCATCATTCTGTCATACTTGGACTTTTTTTTTCTTTTTCCATGGGAGCCACTTTTTTCCATAGTTCTTTTTAAAATACAATTCACACATAAAATAACAACTGTAAAAAACAAATCTAGGGAACAATAGATATAAATAGAGATTTGGATTGTACAAAGAGATTTATAATCCAAACAATTCTGTATATGAATATAAAGAAAGGAAGAGCCCTCTTTATTAGAGCAAAAGTTACCTGTTATTTTATAGTGCACCCTATTTAATAAGATTATCTGAGAAGATATTAATAGAAGAAAGGTTAAAGAACAAATCAGCCAAAGACTATCAGAGATAGACTTATCATAAACAAAATTAGGCTTATTATTTAACAAGTAAACAAAATATAAAAAAAATTAATAACTGAAAATATTTCAAAATTAATGAAAACAAGCCACAGGTCAAGTATGCCCAAAAGCTTTAAGCAGGATAAAGACAGAAAAGAAGGAAAAAAAAAAAGGAAAAAAGAAAGGACATCAAGACATATAAAAATTAACAATAAGGAGAATGCCTTGAAAGCAATATCTTTATATTTTTATTTCTGAAAAATCTTTACTTTATCATGCATATCAATTTTTTGATGTTTGAGTTATTTCAGTGTTTTACAATTATAAATAATGATGCTCATGAACACCTTTGCATATAAATATAATTATAGATTTAATTATTCCTTTACACATCTTTGCAATTGTGAACTGTGCTGCTATAAACATTAGAGTGCAAATGTCTTTATTACATAATGACTTTTTTTCCTGTGGGTAGATGTCCAGTAGTGGGATTGCTGGATCAAATGGTAGTTCTATTTTTCCCTTTTTGAGGTATCTCCATATTACTTCTCATAAAGGTTGTACTAGTTTGCAGTTACCAGCAGTATATGAGTGTTCCTATCTCTCTTCATCCACATCAACATTTGTCATTCTTGGACTTTTTGCTAAAAGCTATTATCACTGGGAAAAAAAAATAAATAAGTGATAAATAAATTTTAAAAATTTACAAATTTTTAAAAAAATTATCCTTTACAGTTGATTCTTAGAATTGAAACAACTAAGATAAAAGGAGTAAGCATTTTTAAGACTTTTGATACCTTTTCAAAATGAATACAATGTACAATGGTTTCTTTTATAAAAAGTACTAAATGGGTATGTGCTTAGCAATGGAGGTGCAAAATGTGTAAAGCAATAATGGAGAGGACTCAGAATAGACATTTTTTGATATTTTAACTCTTCTCTCAGTAATTTATAGAGCAGTACAAAGACTACATTCTGATCCATAAAACAAACTTCAATGTATTTAAAGAAACTGAAATAATGCAAAATGTATTTTCAGAAGATAGTAGTATTTCCACTTAAAATCAGGTAAAAAAATGATATCTGGGAAATTTTCAAAAGTTAAAAGGTTAGACATCCTTTTAACCCCTGTAGATCCCCTCTTGAATTCTGGTGGAAACTGCAACTTGCAGAATTCAGGAAATGCCAAGGAACTGGGCAGGTGTACTTAGGCGAGTGGCCTGGAAAGTCCAAAAACATGGTACCAGCACCTGCTTGGCTTCCGGTTTGGGCTCCTGTGCTGCATCACAACATGATGTAGAAGCAGAAGGGGAGATGGAAGTGTAAACAAGAGAGCAAATGCAAGGTGCGGGGCCTTTGTTTTATAACAACCCACTCTCATGATAGCTAATTCAGTACTGGGGGGAGAAGGAGAACTCACTACTGTGAGAATGACACCAAACTGTCCAAGAGGGTGGTGCTCCCATGAACCAAATGCCTCTGATTAGGCTCTAACTCTTAAAGTTTCCACCTCCCAACATTGCTACACTGGGAATTAAGATTTCAACATGAGATTTGGTAGGGACATTCAAACCATAGCAATATGTATTATGAAACTATATAAATATATATTTATTGTAGTTGCAGTGATTTGACAATGAGAAAATCATATCAAAAATTATAATTTAGAGAAGTTATGAAAAATTATCATTAGCAAAACTTAATTCAGAAAAGATTAGGAAAAAAGAAAGTCAATAGACTTATTTGCTAAATAAATAGTCAGTAAAAAAATAGAAAAAACAAACTTTCATCCAGGTCAGATTGATGTTAAAGTACTATAAAACATTAAGGAGTATTAATGTCAATTTATTTTCATTATTTTCTAGGGAAAATAAAAAATAATAACAGACTCATTTATAAGTGTATCACCATATCAATTTATGAATTAAACATAACTGTGTTACAAAAATTAGATAAGGAAATTATAGTCTAACTTTGCATGTTTTTTTTTTTTTTTTTTTGAGACAGAGTCTCACAGTGTTGCCCAGGCTAGAGTGCCGTGGCATAATCCTAGCTCACAGCAACCTCAAACTCCTGGGCTCAAGCAATCCTCCTGCCTCAGCCTCTCGAGTAGCTGGGACTACAGGCATGCGCCACCATGCCCGGCTAATTTTTTCTATATATTTTTAGTTGTCGAATTAATTTCTTTCTAATTTTTAGTAGAGACAGG
>CAUYSK010046806.1:0-17763 GCA_963575035.1 Avahi laniger
GGGTGAGAATGTAAAATGATACAACTATTTTATAAAATAGTTGAACAGCTCCTTAAAAAGTTAAACATCCATCTACCATATGATCTAGTTATTCCACTTGTATGTGTTTATCCAATAGAAATGAAAAGATATGTCACTTAAGTTTTTATAACTATATTTATTTATATATCCTGATAGAAAATGTAAAGTTACTGGATCAAAGAACAGATCAATTATTTACTCAAAGTACATCTTAGTGCCATTTCTCCATACCTCAGTACTCCATGCGCTGATACTATAAGAGTCTAATGTCTGTGTCTGTGTATGTGTATATGTTTGCACCACAGGAAAGAAACTTCGAAATTATAAATCTCAAAGTTTATATGGAGCAGTAGACCAATATACTCTTCTCCTGATGAGAGAGGGAGAGAGAGAGAAATTTATTGTGGAGTGTATGGAGAAGAAGGGAACTGAGGGGAAGAGGGAAGGCCTCTGGATCCATTACTCTTTCAAATAGAAGTAAATGATGGCTTTAGAGGGAGATAAGACTTTATGTCTCCCTGGAGGTCTCTATCTTTAGAGATGCTACTTATTCATCTCTTAACCCAAGTGCCACTGTTCTTTGCTCAGAAAGCCTTGATCATTTAAAACAGTGAAAATATTTATAAGAGCATTTAGAATATTGTCTTTTGATAATGTCCATGTAAAACTTGTACATAAATTGTTCATAACAACTTTATTTTCAGTAGTCCCAAATTGGACCAAAAAGAAAATGTTTATTAATAGATCAGTGAACAAACAATTGTGATATAGCTACATAATTGAATACTACTAAGCAATAAAAAGAAATGAACTACTGAATTATACAACTACATAAATGAATCTCAAAAAATTGTGCTAAATGAAAAATGCCAGACCAAAAAAATCATACTTGATGATGTCATTTATATAAAGTTCTAGAAAAGACAAGTTAATTTATAGTAATGAAAAGGACATTAGTGGTCGCATGGAAACAGTGGATAGGGAGAGCAACTGGGATGAGTGACAGGGAAGGATTATAAAAGGGTACAAGGAAACTATTGTGCATAATGGATATTTTCATTATATTGATCGTGGTGATGGTTTCATGGGTTTATTCATATGTTAAAACCTATCAAATTGCGTACTTTAAATATGTGAAATTTCTTTTATCTCATAATTTTCTTTTATGGTTATACCATAATAAACCTTTTTTATAATCATAAGAATCAGTTCCTGTAGATTTTAAAAAAATATTTCTTTGAATTTCTGGTTTAGAGTTACATGTGGAGAGAAAAGCACAAGAATAGATATTCCTACTGTCAGGGAGATTAAAGGCCACAGTGCTCAAGTTTCTCAGACTTTCACTTAATCTGGGGTCTGTAACTTCATAAAAATGTCCTCAGCCTGGGAACCAGTGGAACCTGGGGTAGGAAAATTTCATGGGATTGACTGAGTTGTAACTTTTGATGAAACTCTACTAACCTCATATAGTATTAATAAAAAGTAGAAAGCTGAAAATTCAAGGTTACTTATGAAGCCCATGATTTATTGTTGACTTCGTATAAGTCATTTAACTTTTTCTATTATAAAGGTTTTTTTTTTATTTTTGTTCTACTTTTTAAGTAAAAAATAGAAAAAAATAGAATGATCTCTACACATTTATACAATGGTTTTAGCAAACTTGCAGCTCTTTCTACCTGTAATGTCTTAGCATTTATTCCCCAAACAATGTTATGAAGTATCATTGTCCCCCTTTATTCATGAAATGGTGATATCTAGCTTTGTGACAGGAACCTCCTCACTGTGTCTGTCTCTTGAAACTGTGAATGCATGTTGACAGCCTTACAACCTTTTCCTTGTTAGGACTACCTTGGTCTATCCTGATCTGTTCTCTCCGGCTGCCACTTCCCTTTAGCTAAACCCAACTGCAAGCTAGAACACAAGAGATCCCTAGTAATGCAGTCACCAGAGATCAGGGCCCAAAGCAAATAAAGGTAGAGAATAAATGAGATGGGAGGGAAAGAGAATAACAAATCCGTTTTCTCTGTTCGTGCTTATAATCCTAGATACTTCTACAAATTTCCTAGTAGAAGCTAATTTGCCTTATAACATTGTCTCTTGAATGATTGTCAGCCTTAGGCTCTTGTTTGGAAAGACATTCCCCACGTGTTGTAACTGCAGGCTTGAATCATGGCTTCGTCATTTTGAACTGTGTTCTTGGAGCATGCTAGTGTCTGATTTTTATTTTCTTCCTCTGTGAAATGGGAATATTGAAATGCCTGTCATGTGCCATTCGGATGCAACTGGAGACTATTTTTCTAAGTGAAGTATCACAGCAATAGAAAAAACCACATGTACTCACCATTACATTGGTACTAATCGAACAAGACTTATGTGCACGTATAAAAATAAAACTCATCAGAAATTAAGCAGGTCAGAGTCGGGAAGAAGGGATGAGTAAATTCACACCTAACGGGTACAATGCACACTATCTGGATGATGGGTACACAAAACTTTGACTCAAACTGTACAAAAGCAATTTACATAACCAAAATGTTTACACCCCCATAATACTCTGAAATTAAATTAAATTAAATTTTAAAAAGCATATAAAAAAGAAATGCCTGACAGATAATAGGGAATTTGATCAATGTTAGCTTCCTTTTCCCCTTCTGATTAGATTCTCAGCTCTGACACATGGTAACATGTGCTTTTTCCTTTTTCCACTTGTAGTTGTTCATATTCAAGGCTTTTTGTCAAACTGTACTGTTATGTCACTTTGTTATTAGGTCAGTTCATTGCAAGAAAAATGAAGTTAGAATGAATATCAGTTTTGTACCATTATGCTGATCATGTCTCTGGACCTTGCGGTTGGTTTCGATTTTCTAATTTATGTTGAATTAACTCATAGGTGACAATAATAAAAACATGCTAAAGAAGGCGGATCATGTAGTGAGTGAGAAATGTGTCAAAAACAAGTCTAGATATTCTCACCTTTTTCAGTACACTATTTATTTTGCTCCAGAATTTTCTGTGACACTGATGTAATTCTGTCAGTCTTGTTTCCAAAAGGCAAGCTTGCAGTTTTTCTTTATGGGATGCAATCTGTCCTCGTTATTTGTGGATTTAGTATTTGTGAATTCACTTACTTTCTAAAATTTATTTGTAACCCCCAAATTAATACTCTGGTGCTTTTGTGGTCATCTACAAATACGTGCAGAGCTGCCAAAAATCACCTGTCTTGCATACACATCAGCTGAGGTTGAACAAGATAACATTCTGTCTTCTTGTTTAAAGTCTCATTTAGTAAACAGGTGTCCTATTTGAGGTTTATTGAGTACCATGCTTTTTTGCACTTTTGCACTTCTTGTTGGTGATTTCACTGTTTATGATGGCCCCCAAGTGTAATGCTGAAGAGCTATCTGGTATTCCATTAAGCAAGCTGTATGTGACTTATGTAAAAAACTATAGGTATTAGCTAAGCTTCATTCAGCCATGAGCTATAATGCTGTTGGTCATAAGTTCAATATTAATAAATCAACAATTCTGTACATCTAAAAAAGGAAGAAAAAACGATCTGATCTGTATGTGAGGCCACTCCAGAAAGTACTAAAGTAACGTCTATAATGTTTGTTAAAACTACGGAAAATGGCTGTATTTATAGATTCATAAGATGACAAATGATTTTTATAACGTAGTGGATAGTGTTGTTGTGAGACTGAAAGCCAAAGAAAGTTATGGTCACATTACCCTGCATCAGGCAAATGTTAAACCATTCTTAGCTAGTGCTGGCTGACTCACACATTTCAAAAGGCCATACTGTGTGAAAAATGTTAAACTTTCGGGTAAGGTAGGTTCTGCAGATCAGGATGCTGCAAAAGAATGTTTAAAATATCTGTTACGTTTTATACAGGAAAGGGGTTATGTGGAAGAACAGGCTTTCAATGCTGACAAAGGCTTATTGAATAAGGATAGTGGCAAAGAAATCTATACAGTGTTTTGGTTGATGTAAATTTTGTGACTAGAAGCTCATAGAAACCTAACTTTGTATTTCCCCTAAGATCAATACTTCAGGGTTCTATTTTATAGAACATGACTACTGGAAATAATGAGAATCAATCCTATTTATTTAATAATTATTTTCTCTATCAAATTAAATTTCTTTTCTACTTTATATCAGTGAGTCATCTTCATTATACTATTAGATATTTATTTTCTTGAAAAATGCAATTGCTTTTGTGCAACTCTTGTCTCCTCCATGTATAAAAATAAAAAATAATTAATACTTTAGAACTCTATGCATACAAATTTAAAATATGTAGACATATTTTAGACATATGTAGACATAAAATATGTGGACATATCACAATCAAGTTAGATAATTTTCTAGTAAACACATGAGTCTGGCTTGAAGAGAGATTTTATCTTCTTAGAGATTTGATTATTCTTAGAGACATAGGACTCTATCATAAATCTCCAGGGTTGGAAGAATCAGGCTAATTAACACTGGTGTTAGTGGTTTTCTGCATTAGAGTAAGAGTTACACATACAGGATAGGGTGGACATAATTTAGTAGATCATATAACAAAGTAATTAGATTGGTGCTTTACTATACTTTTATTTAAAGACCTTATGAGTAAACCAGTGTTATTATTCCTATGGTAAATTGATATGATTTTTTTCACTTCCTTTTCTTTTATTTAAGAAGTATTTTCTGTGATCTTGGCTCTAATAGCCATGATTAAAGCAATTTACATTATAAAAAGATAACAGCAGTCATAGAACAGGTAAATAAGAACACATGGTATATTAAGATGCTAAGAAATTCCACTTCAGTTTTGCAAACTTAGTATTAACCATCTGCTAAACTATAGCTGCAGAACTAACCATATGTTGAAGTCATTTCTCTTAAATAATATATACAGTTAAAAAAAAGATTTCAGCTACTATTATCCAAATATCCTGTGAAATCCATCTCAAGATTTTTTATTAATATGGGACATTTATTTTGAGAGAATTTGATTGTACTGATTAATAGAGAAATATTTCTTTATATTACATTGAAAAATTTAAAAGTAATAGCTTTATATCTGCTTTGAGTTTTTAATTATTCATTGAATCTTGTAAAATTTAGAAACTTTACATATATAATATATGTAAAAGTGAAGCATATTATTTTCATTTTCTAAAAGTTCTTTCTAATTACATATTTGGCAAGTACATAATTTTTCATGTTGAACTTGGTTAAGACTGTATTAAATTGAATATTTTTACTTTATATGGAAACTTTTATTAGTCTATTGCCAAGAGCATAATGTTTGATTTATTGGTTTCTAGTTTTGTTAACTTTTAATGTAATTATCTCTTATAACTACTAAGAAAAATAATTTTAAAATTTTGTTTAAGTACATCCATGTTCATAACAGTATTATTTATAATAGCTAAAAGGTGTATGCAACCCAAGTGTCCATCAACAAATGAATGGGTAAACAAAATGTGGTATATGCATATGTCAACAGAAAAGAACCTAAACTCTGTGAAATATCTTAAAGAAATTTATTCTGAGCTGAATATGTGCAACCATGGCCCAGAGAGCCACACCAAAGAAGCCTTTAGCAAACGATCTCACCGTGGTTGGGTTACAGTTTGGTTTTATACATTTTGGGGAGACAGGAATTACACATAAAGTCATAAATGAACACATGGAAAGCATACATTGGTTTGGCCTGAAAAGACAAGACATCTCAAAGTGGGGCATTACAGGTTAAGGCGCGTTTAAAGATTCTTTGATTTGTAATTGGTTAAAGAAATGAAGGAAGTCCGTTAGTCAGAGAGAAGCCACAGGACATATACCAGATATATACCCAGACTCAAGTGATCTGTTAAGTAAATTGATGGCATGCAGGTGTGGTTTAAGCTTTGTCTTGTGTAGTTTTAGGCCTATTAATGAGTTACAAAGGATATCTCCAAGAAGGGAGGGAGACATGATGAGACATGTCTGACCTCCCTTCTCATGGCCAGAAACTCAGCTTTAGCGTGTTTTTGGAGTCCCCTTGGCGAAGAGGGGGTCAATTCAGTTGTCAGGGGGCTTATAATTTTATTTTAGTTCACACATACAATGGAATATTATTCAGCATTAAAAAGAAAGAAAATTCTGACACAAGTTACAACATGGATGAACCTAGAGGACATTAGGCTAAATGAAATAAGCCAGTTGTGAAAAGGCAAATACTATATGAATCCGCTTATATGAGGTCTCTGGAGTGGTAGATCTAGTTTTAGTTCTTTGAGGAATTGCCATGCTATTTACCATAGAGATTGCACTAGTTTGTAGTTCCACCAACAGTGTATAAGAGTTCCTTTCTCTCCGCATCTGTGCCAGCATCTATTATTTTGGGATTTTTGAAAAAAGCCATTCTCACTGGGTTTAGGTGATATATCATTGTGGTTTTGATTTGCATTTCTCTGATGATTAGTGATGTTGAGCATTTTATTGGCCATTAGTCTATCTTGTTTTGAAAAGCTTCTGTTCATGTCTTTTGCCCACTTTTTAATTGGGTTGTTGATTTTTTTCTTGCTGATTTTTTGAGTTCTTTGTGGTTTCTGATTATTAGCCCTTTACAGATGTATAGCATGTGAATATTTTCTCCCATTTTGTAGGCTGTCTGCTTTGTTGATTGTTTCTTTGGCTGTGCAGAAGCTTTTAAAATTAATCAAGTCCCATTTATTTATTTTTGTTGTTGCTGTGATTGCCTTTGGGGTCTTCTTCGTAAATTCTTTGTGTAGGCCAATATCTAAGAGTTTTTCAAATATTTTCTTCTAGAATTCTTATGGTTTGATGTTTTAGATTTAAGTGTGTTATTTATCTTCAATTAATTTTTGTGGGTGGTGAGAGATATGGATCCTGTTTCAATCGTCTGCAGGTGGCTATTGAATTTTCTCAGCACTATTTATTGAATAGAGATTTTTTTCTCCAGTTATATTTTTGTCTACTTTGTCAAAGATTGGTTGGCAATATGTGGACGGTGTTACACCTGAGTTCTCTGTTCTGTTTCACTGGTCTATGTCTCTATTTTTGTGCCAGTATTGTGCTGTTTTGGTTACTATATCCTTGCAATAAAGCTTAGAGTCTGGTAAAGTGATACCTCCAGGTAAGATCTTTTGCTTAAGGTTGCTTTGACTATTCTAGCTCTTTTCTTGTTCTGAACAAAAAATAGAATTATTTTTTATAGATTTGTAAAAAATGATGTTGATATGTTGATAGGGATTGCATTGAATCTATGAATCACATACCATAGAGTTAACCCATTTAAAGTATACAATTTAATGGTTTTGGTATATTACATTAATTTTTAAAATTGTGGTACAATATATATATGGCAAAATTTTCCATTTTAACCATCTTTTCTTTTTAGTTGACATATAATAATTGTACATATTTATTGGATACAGAGTAACATTTTGATGTATGTATACAATGTGTAATGACCAAATCAAGGTAATTAGCATATATATCACCTCAAAAATTTATCATTTCTTTGTATTGAAAACATTCAAGATCATTTCTTCTAGCTATTTGAATACATACCATAAATTATTGTTAACTATAGTCATCCTATGGTGCTATAGAACACTAAAACTTATTCTTCCTATCTAGCTGTAATTTTGTATCTGTTAACCAGTTTCTCCCTATTCCATCCTCCCCACTACCCTGCCCAGTCTTTAGTAAACACTATTCTGAGAATAGTGTTTACTAAAGTCTATACTTCTATGAAATCAACTTATTTAGTTTTAGCATATGAGTGAGAACATGTGGTATTTATCTTTCCATGCCTGGCTTATTTTACTTAACACAGTGTCCTGCAGGCTCATCTATGTTGCTATAAATGACAAGATTTCATTCTGTTTTGTGGCTGAATAATATTCCATTGTGTATGCATGTCCCATTTCCTTATCCATTCTTCTATTAATGTACTCTTAGGTTGATTCCATATTTTGGCTGTTATGAATACTGTTGCAATAAATATGTGGTACAGATACCTCTTAAATATACTGACTTTCTTTCTTTTAAATAAATACCCAGCAGTGGGATTGCTAGATCATACAATAGTTTTATTTTTAGTTTTTTGAGGGACCTTCACATTGTTTTCCATAATGGCTGTACTAATTTACATTCCCACCAACAATCTATGAATTCCCTTTTCTCCGCATCCTAGCTAGCATTTGTTATCTTTTGTCTCTTTGATAATAGCCACTCTAACTGGGGTGAAATGATATCTCATTGTAATTTTGATTTGCATTTCCCTGATGATTAGTGATGAGCAGTTTTTGATATATTACTTGGTCATTTGTATGTCTTCTTTTGAGAAATGTCTATTCAGATCCTTTGCTCATTTTTAAATCAGACAATTTATTTATTTATTTATTTATTTATTTATTATTTTTGCTGTTCAGTTGTTTGAGTGTTCTGTATATTATGGATATTGGTCCCTTGTCAGATAAATAGTTTTCAAATATCTTCTCCCATTCTGTATGTCATCTCTTCATGATTTTGATTGTTTTTGCTATGCAGAAGCTTTTTAATTTGTTATAGTCCCATTTGTCTATTTTTTATTTTGTTGCTTGTGCTTTCAAAGTCCTACTCATAAAATCTTTGCATGGAACAATGTCCAAAAGTGTTTTTGCTATATTTTCTTCTAGCAATTTTACACATTCAGGTCTTATATTTAAGAATTTCATCCATTTTGAGTAGATTTTTGTATATGGTGAGAAATGGGAATCTAGTTTTGTTCTTCTGTATTTATCGAAGTGGCTGTCCTTTCTTTGTTGATTCCTTTGTGGAAAAATCAGATGGCTGTATATATGTGAATTTATTTCTGGGTACTCAGTTATGTTTCACTGGTCTATGTGTCTGTTTAGATACTAGTACCATGCTGTGTTGGTTTCTATAGCTTTATAGATATTTTGAAGACAGGTAGTGTAATGTGTCTGGCTTTTTTCTTTTTGTTCAGTATTGCTTTGACTATTCAGGGTCTTTGTCATTACATAAATTTTATAATTTTTTTTCTATTTTTGTGAAGAATGTCATTGGTATTTTGATATGAATTGCACTAAGTATATAGATTGCTTAAGTAGTATGGTCATTTTAATAGTATTAATTCTTCTAATCCATGAGCATGGAATGTCTCCATTTTTTTTTGTGACCTCTTCAATTTATTTTATCAGTGTTTTGTAGTTTTTATTGTAGAGATCTTTCATTTACTTGGCTAAATTTATTCCTAGGGGACTTCTGGTTTCAAAATGGCAATGTGGAGGCAAGCTGGCTTCACTCCTCCCTACAGAAAACCAAAACCAAATATATAGCACTGACATTTTCACCAAATGCAACCCAAAGGTCAAGTATGAGGATGATATAATTCCTGGGGCCATAGAGAAGTAGAAAAACTCTGAGCAGACAGTAAAATAGTCCGACTTGCACATCCATGATGCCCTTTCCCCATTTTTGCCCAGCACAAAGCATGAGGAAAATCTCCCCACAATTCACTGTTTCTACACTGGAAAATGTGAAATAGAGGTGGTCAGCTAACTTCTTGAGTTCCCTGGCAGGACTTCTATCTTTGACTTAATCCACAGGCAGCACCGTGACTGACTGATGGGAGATATATCCTTGAGGATGGACAGAGACAATGGAGGGGAGAAAGGATTACTATCCCCAGCCTTGGAAACTCTGCTATGAAACTCAGCCAAAGAAGATGCCAAATCAGAGTGACTATTCAGCAACATCATGCTGTAGAAGGTATGTTCTACAGGTTCCTTGGAAATGAACCCCTAGACAGCCTTCCTATACTGCCAGAATAATTCCTTTGAGGACTTTCCACATTCAGGAAAGGCAGCACTCCCACCATTTACTAGAGCTGAGACAACTCTGGGCTTAAGGAACCACCTAGAGCCAAAAACATTCACTAAGTAAATATATTCAATAAAAACTGAAATAAGCAAGATAGAACTAGAATGAATAACTAATACTTCAATGTAAAGACATAGACATATATCCATAAGAAATAACAGCAACAGGGATTGATGACCTCCCCAAAACGACAAAGCAAAAATCCATTCACCCAGTGCCTGACCTAGTACCCAAGATGGTGATTTATAAGTTCTCTGACCAAGAATTGAAAATAGCAGTTTTAAGGAAACTCAGTGATCTCCAAGAAAACATAGAAAAACAATTCAAAAATTTATCAGAAAAAATTTAACAAAGAGTTTTAAAAACATAAAACATGTCGCAACAAATTAAAAAAATAGAAATTATACCATGTATCTTCTCAGATCACAGTGGAATAAAATTAGAAATCAACTCCAACAGAAACAATTCTACACAAGGCCATGGAAATTAAACAACGTACTGCTGAATGATTATTGGGTCAAATCAAATGATTTCTCAACTAAATAACAAAGGGGACATAAGTTATCAAAATCTGTGGGATTCAGCAAAAACGGTCCTAAGGGGAAAATTCATAGCCTTAAATGCCTATATCAAAAAGACAGAAAGATCACAAATCAACATTGTAATGAATTGCTTCAAAGAACTAGAAAAGGAAAACCAATCCCAAACTCAAAGAAGAAAAAAAATAACAAGATCAGAGCAGAAGTAAATGTAATAAATAAATACATAAATAAAACAGATGGTTAATGATGCTAAGGATTGTTTCTTTGAAAAGATAAAATTGATAGACCTCCTGCAATATTAACCAGAAATAGAAAAGAAAGAACCAAAATAAGGTCAACCAGAAATGAAAAAGGAGATATTGCAACTGATACCACAGAAATACAAAATATAATCTGTGAATACTATAAAAATCTCTATGCACGTAAACTCAAAAAACTTTGAGGAAATCAACAAATTCTTGAAAACATGCAACCTCCCAAGTCTCAATCAGAAAGAAATAGAACTCCTGAACAGACCCATTATGAGCAATGAAATTGAAGCAGCAGTAACAATATATTCCAACAAAAAAGAGTCCTGGACCAGATGATTTCACAGCAAGATATTATCAGACCTACAAAGAAGAATTGGTACCTATACTGTAGAAATTATTTCATAACATCAGAAAGGAAGAAATCCTCCCCAACTTATTCTACAGTATTATAGACTAACATCCCTTATGAATATAGATGCAAAAAATCTCAACAAAATTCTAGCAAACCAAATTCAGCAGCACGTCAAAAAACTAATCCAACATGACCAAGGGGGCTTCATCCCAGGGATGCAAGGATGGTTCAACACAGGTAAATCCATGAATGTGATTCACCACCAAAACAGAAAGAAAAGCAAAGATCATATGATCATTTCAATAGATGAAGAAAAAGCATTTGACAAAATCCAATGCCCTTTTATGATTAAAAACTCTTAACAAAATAGGCATAGATGGAACATACCTCAAAATTATAAAAGCCATATACAACAAACCCACAGCCAACATCTTACTGAATGGAGAAAAGTCAAAAACATTCATTCCCACTCACAGCTGGAGTAAGACAAGGTTGCCCACTATCACCACTTCTCTTCAACATAATACTGGAATTTGTAGCCAGAGTAATCAGGCAAGAGAAAGAAAATAAGGGTATCCAAATGAGGAGAAAAGAGTTCGAACTATTGCTCTTTGCTGATGATGCTGTCCTATATCTAGAAAACCCCAAAGAGTCTGCCACGAGATTCCTGCAACTGATAAATGTACACAAATTAGTAGCATTCCTACCCACCATGAGTTAAGTGAGAATCAAATCAAAGATTCACTACCTTTCACAGTAGCTACAAAGAAAATAAAATACCTAGGAATATATTTAACCATGGAGGTGAAAGTTCTCTGCAAAGAGAACTACAAATCACCAAGAAAGGAAATTGCAGATAGTGTAAAGAAATGGGAAAACATATCATGCTCACGGATCAGCAGAATCAACATTGTTAAAATGTCCATACTAACCAAAATGATCATAAACTCCAGAAAGAGAGAAATTTTTTGAAATAAAATTCATTCTTTTGTGTACATCCACTATATCAAACTGCAGTTCAGTGTAAAGCAAACTGAATAAATATTTGATAGTTCTGAAGGTCAAGAGATGTATTTACTTGGTGTGGTAACCTAATCACAGTAAAAATATACATATTTAATAATACAAGAATAATTTTGTATCCCTTAGGTTATAGGCACTGTGTTAAATTTTGGAGATAGAGTCTTGACCTTTGAGGGGTTTATAGCGTACTTGAAGAAGACTGAGAAAAGGTCTTTTATGACTTATAAAGTTTGTTATTCTCTGTATCCTGTTTGGATACATAATAATGACAATTATAGTGACTGTATGGTAGCTACTTAATTTTATTTAATAATAATAATACTAATAAGAATTCTAATACAACTTAGGTATTACCTAGACATTTGTCTGCCACAATATTGTATGGGAAAATAGTAATCCTGCTTTATTCTCAAACAATAAAACAAAGATACAGTTTTTTGTGGTTGAAAGTATGGTTTTGATTTATACTCTGGAGTTAAGTGGCTGTGGTCATAAGAACCAAAGTCCTGGTTCTGCCACTTGCTGTATGATCTTAAGAAATTTACTTAACTCTCTCAAAGCCTCAGTTTTCTCTAATTTATCTAATAAATAATGATAAACTGATATCTACATATTAAGACAATTGGAAAATTAAATACTGAATCAAGATATTTAGCACACTGCCAGAAAAAAATAAATACTTTGGCTTTAATGACTCTCCAACCTTTGCAACTAAGCTAGATCTCCCAGTATATTGTTATGATGATATGATGATGATGATGATGAACAGATATTTATTAAGTAATTTGGTTTCTCTCTGCCTGTTTTCTGTTAATATTTTATAATATGAAGTTCCAATTTATGTTTTAATTCAAACATTAGATCTCTGAGATCCTTTTGGATTTCAGAGACCTAAAGCTATACATATGGTCATATTAATAGTATATGTTGTAGTTTAGGGACATTAATTTGATTCTCTGAAAACCTTGCTGGAGCTTTGGTTAGGTCAATCTCCAGACCTCAGTTTCCTCAGGTATAGAATGAATAGCTTGAGTTAAACAATTTTTGAGGTGCCTTCTGCCTTTACCATTCTATGATTTTGATCCACTGTACATGTTTAGGATAGGAGAAATATGGCTTAATAACTGTTCATTGGGAAAATGGTCATGACTTCCATAAATGCTAATGTAAAGTTAGATTGATTAATAAAAATATCCCATTGACAAATGGAGATCTGTGCAGAGGAGAGGAATCAGAGAGTAGGAAGGCCTCAGATATCATATTGGATATAGATGAATTGAAGTAAAAATATGGAACTGTTTACCTTGGATGAGAGAAGATTAAAATGGGAAGGTTTGATAGCTTTTATTAAATATTTTAGATGTTATCATGTGAAGAAAGGGCTAGTTATAATCTGTGAGAATCATAGGGCAGAACTAAGAGCTAGAGATTAATTTCCAAAGAGCAGGTGGTAGGAAGTACTAAGACTTAAAAGAGGCCATAGCTGGCTGATATGCATGGTAGGGTTCCACATGCAGTTTCTGCGACTTTGTGATTATATTTGTCTGGAGAGTGTCCCTACTTTCCCTCCCCATAAAGCTTTCCCTCCTTCAATTTCACTAGGCCCTTTCATCTTCCTTACTGTTTCTCTTGTGTCAAAGGTAAGCTTGATATCTATCCTTATATGTTTTTTAAAATTTTAAGTTCAGGTATAATTTATGCCCATTGAAATGAACAGATCTCAAATCTACAGTTTGATGAATTTTGAAAAATGTGTGCATCCATTTAACCTACACCCTACTCAAGAATGTAAAACATTTCCAAGACCCCAGAAAGTTTCTTCGGCCTCTTTTCATTCAATCCTTTCCCTCAGAGATAACCATTGATATGATTTTCTATCAATGGATTATTCTGTTCTTCATATTAGAATTACAAGGTATGCACCCTTATATCTGACTTCTTTCACCCAATGTAGTTTTTTTTTTGAAGTCCATGTCATATTAATAATTTATCCTTTTTACTGTTGAATAGTGTTCCATTTTATGATTAACCTCATTTAGTTTATTCATTTTCCTGATGATGAATATTTAAGTTGTTTCTCACTTTTTGACTATTATAAAGAATGCTGTTGTGAACATTTTCTAATAAGTCTTTGCTTGGACATATATTTTCATTCTCTTGAGTAAATATGAACACATAGATTACTGCATCAGAGCATAAGTACATGTTTAACTTTATAAGAAACTGCTTAAGAGTTTCCATAGCTGTGAATTGGTGTCTCATTGTGATATAACATTAGTTTTTATTGACCTTAAATTTTTTTATGAATTTTTAAAATTTTTAGGAAGAATTTTGACCTCTGAAAACAAATAATTGCATTATGTTTTGTGAATCCTGAATGGGCTACCATTAACTCACTTGGGTGACACAAAATCCAAAATTACATCTCTATAATACAACAACTTGAGGTGAATTACTACTCAAAGAGAAAAAAAATAAACTAAGACATCTGCATTGTTATAAGCAGAGTTTTTCTTGTGTAAGAAAAATAAATACAATTTTTTACCTGAAACAACATATTAAACAATTAATATTAGTAATTTAGAAATGAAAACTGGTAAGTTTGACACACAGAGTGGAGAGTGAAATATTATCATGGGACAGGTTTTAGAGAGAGTCAGGATAGACACAGTGATTCTTCCTTCAAGGAATCTTAAAGTCTGTGAAATTCTTTGCAGTATTGTAAGGTCAGTTTGTGTGTATGTTTGTATGTGTGTGCATGAGTGTGTGTGTGTGTGTGTGTGTGTGTGTGTGTGTGTGTCTGTGATTTTTACTGGAGATGTAGTCTAAAAGTGACCCATGATCTATAGAAAGAAATAGTTAAACAAATAAATCATACTTTGAAATACTGTTTCCAATTTCCCCTACATACATTTTTAACATCAAATGTGCAATTTATTGATTAATATTTGTAAGAATTTAAATAAATATAATTTATCTTTGTTATGCATTTCATTCTCTTGCATTTTCACCACTCCAACTCCCTGCATAAATAAATAAAAACACTGACCCGGCTCAACATCAAGTATTTTACTCCAAAGCTTGAGTTTTGCTTGGCTGCTATAATGTGTTAGAACATAGAGCCTTGCTTTAAGGGGGGTTTTATCAACTTTTAGCAAGCTCACTGTTCATGTTTGGCTAATCCTGTAAGAGTTGAAAGGTCTTAGAATTTTACTCTCCATGCAGAAATAAAAGATGTAAAAGACTTGTTTGGTTGCCTGGTTCTGTGCCAATGAAGTATTGCCTTTTCAATAGCTTTGAGTGTAATTTTCAGTTTGACTTTAGAAATTTTAAATTACTGAACTTGAACCACTTACTTTAGGAGACCATTTTGGAGAACAAATAACTTCTAAGGGTTATCCCAGTTCTCTATTTAAATTATAATATAAAGTGTTCTAAGTACTAAAGATTAGATAAATCCTGATAAACAGCAGTGGTTTAGATTATCTTTGCCAACTATGTGTTACTGATCCTCTTACTGTTCAAATTTCCATTTCAAAAATAGTGAACATTTTCTCTGTGTGTGAAAGAAATCCACATGTATTTACAAATAAAATAAAGACTTCTTAAATTTATAAAATTGGAGCTGAGAGACTCCCTTCATCTGCCCATAATTGGTGGCAAGATCTGTACTTGAGCACAAAGCAGACCATGATAATCTTGATTGTGTTGTAGTAGAGAAAGTAGAAAGAGCCTAATTCTGGTATCTACATTGGATGCAATAGCCTCTGTATTGACACCTAAACTTTGATCTTTCCTCTTGGGGTTGGTTGGCATGGGAAGCACAGATTGCATAGCTATTTTAGTTCTTACTTTATATAGCTGCTCTCTAGATCACTATCTTCTTTGTTTGGCTACTACGATTCTGAAATCTCCTGCTTATAGTCACTCCAACAGCCACATGACAAGAATGGTTTGCCACAGGTCAGAGAGCAAAACTTGAGAGTACTCATGTTTCTGTAGGTGTGAATCTCACTATGTCATCTTTCCTTGTGCATTATAAGCTTCATATTATTGCCTTTACTTTCTCTTGCTTTCTCCTTGACTCTCAGCAGTCTAGTTTGTAGTCCATTAAGGTCACATCTTTGTTCAACCAATTCTATGTGTACCATCTCATTGCTTACCCTTTTGAAGTTCATCATTATCTTTGTTTGTTTTCCCTCCTGTAATCACACTTCAAGATCCAGAGGCATATCCCCCACCCTGATTCTTGTTCTTTATTTTTAATGGATCTTTAAACTTTTGTCTAAAAGTTTTTTGCTTTTATGAATCTCAATTACCATCGTTTTCTAGGAGATTGTTTTCTAAGACTGGTCCAATTACTCTATATTTCCCGCTTTTTATTGGAGAAATTGTGTTGAGAGAAACATGTAATTTTAAAGGGTATGTCTTAGAGATAAATAGTGTATCTGACACTCAATCTTGTAAGTTAGAAACTCAATCTCGTTTGTACTCCAAAGTGATAAGATGTCGGCATGTTGAATCATGCAAACAGACCTCACAAAAAAAACAAAACATAAAACAAGAATGCAGTTTATTGACTTGAAATTAGAAATCTAACTATTAGAAAGACCAGGTATTTTTCTTGGCCTGATCTACCCATGTGTTTGCATAGACAAACTACTTTGGAATTGTAACAATGTAATTGAAACAAGAAATATTAGTTAAATGAGCTCAGTATTTATAAGGGCATCCATCTTTGATAGCTTAGTGTGTGCAGCTCTATAACAGACATATTCCAGCCAGATTAGCTCATGTCTATGCCTGCCTGAAAAGGTATCTTTTTTTCTTATTAGTGTTTGTATTGTCATTTTGGATGTTTGCCTCTGTGACATTTTTTGTGTGCTTTTATAGCTGAAAAATCTTTCTTTTCAATGACGTTCTTTGTACAGTTACATCAGCAATGTTGATGAGGTTATGATCAATTTTTGTTGGCCAAAGAAAATGTGTCTTTACATCTACTGTATTTGCTTTCTTAGCTTAATAATTAGAAGAAAATCTTATCTTTATTTTCTCCATGTGCTTCTAAGACTTTGGTAATCATTCATTTGATTACATATAGATTTGGACTTTTAAATTCATGCCATGCTATATCTAGACTGAAAATAATATGGCAAAACAATATATCTGCTTCCAATTTTTTTCTAGCTACTTTTAAGCAACTGAAAAAATATCCTTTCCTATTCCATTTTTTTTAATTTCAGGGTATTGTGAGAGTACAAACATTAGGGTTACACTTTATGTCTTTGCTTCACCCAAGTGCAGGTTAAAGGCGTGCCCTTCCCCCCCTACAGTGCTCCCTGTGTCCTTTAGTTGTGGATTTACACCCCCCCACCCCCTACTCCCTGGAGAGTATTTCTGCCTTGTGATCACCCTAGTGTTGATCAGTTAGTACCAATTTGATGGTGAGTACAAGTGAAGCCCATTCTTCTGCTCTTGTGGTGCCTCACTTTGGATAATGGGCCTAAGTTTAGTCCAGGAAAGTGTAAGAGATTCTATATCACTGTCGTTTCTTATGATTGAGTAATATTCCATTGTAAACATATACCAAATTTTAATAATCCACTCATGGATTGATGGGCACTTGGGTTGTTTCCACATCCTTGCAATAGTGAATTGTGAGACAGGAACACTCTTACACTGCTGGTG
>CAUYSK010046807.1:0-64203 GCA_963575035.1 Avahi laniger
TTCCATTTATTTATTTTTGTTGCTGCGGTGATTGCTTTGGGGTTCTTCTTCAAGAATTCCTTGCCTAGGCTGATGTCTGAAAGGATCTTCCCAACATCTTCTTTTAGAATTCTTAAGGTTTCATGCCTTAGGTTTAAGTCCGTTATCCATTGTGAATTGATTTTTGTGAGAGGTGAGAAGTGGGGATCAGGTTTCATTCTTCTGCAAGTAGCTATCCAGTTTCTCAGCACCATTTATTGAAAAGAGATTCTTTTCCCCAGTGTATATTTTTGTCAGCTTGTCAAACATTAGTTTACCATATGCAGATGGTTTCATCTCTGGATTCTCAGTCCTGTTCCAGAGGTCAATGTCTCTGTTCTTGCGCCAGTACCATGCTGTTTTAGTTACTATAGCCTGGTAGTACAGCTTGAAGTCTGGTAGTCTGATACCTCTCAGTTTGTTCTTTTTACTTAAGATTGTTTTGGCTATACGAGGTCTTTTCCGGTTCCATACAAAGCATAGAATTATTTTTTCCGGTCTGTAAAGAATGATAATGGGATTTTGATAGGGATTGCATTAATTCTGTAGATCACTTTAGGTAGTATGGACATTTTAACGATATTGATTCCACCAATCCATGAGCAAGGTAGATTTTTCCATCTGTTTACATCTTCTACAATTTCTTTTTTTACTTTTCGTAGTTCTCTCTGTATAAGTCTCTCACATCTTTCATTAAATATATTCCTAGGTATTTAATTTTCTTTGAGGCTATTGTAAAATTAATTACATTTTTTTTTTTTTGAGACAGAGTCTCACTGTGTTGCCTGGGCTAGAGTGAGTGCCGTGGTGTCATCCTAGCTCACAGCAACCTCAAACTCCTGGGCTCAAGTGATCCTTCTGCCTCAGCCTCCCGAGTAGCTGGGACTACAGGCATGCGCCACCATGTCCGGCTATCTTTTTCTATATATTTTTTAGTTCTCCAATTAATTTCTTTCTAATTTTAGTAGAGACAGGGTCTCGCTCTTGCTCAGGCTGGTCTCGCACTCCTGAGCTCAAACAATCCGCCCGCCTCGGCCCCCCAGAGAGCTAGGATTACAGGCGTGAGCCACCGCGCCCGGCCAATTCAGTCTTTTAATACTAGTTTCTCACAAGGCAGTTGGCCTTAATTCTCCTATAAGATCGTTGTAGTAAACAAACCTCAATGTAAAAATTTTATTGTTCCTAAAAATAAGCAGAATTGGCTTTTAATCTGTGATTCAGTTCTTTTATAATTCCATGTTTTATTATAAAACTTTTTTTTTTAGTGGAAGTAATAGCACTGCAGTGGAACTTTGATTTAACAGGGCTCAACGTTACACTGATTTGGTTGTGAATCAAATTCCTCGATCATTTGAGAGGAAATATTTTCGTTCATGGCTTTCCTGAGATGGGGAGGTACTGCTCTAAAACCACTGTTTTATACATAACGTGGCGCCCACGTAAGTCCCAGAATAGCTAATGATGTTAGTCATAAGAAAGGATTTCCTAACAGGTAAAAAATTAACATCAGAATAAATTACTAATTCATCATTTTTTTTTATAATGCCCTTTGATATACACACTTGGGAAGACACAGAGACAGTGTGCAGCCTACGATGACAGAATGGATGGTGGCTTCTTGTTTCCTTCCAGTCTAATGTTCTTGTCTGTAGCATGTGAGGTGGCATTGGGTCTTCTTGGTTTGCCAGGTCACTTTTGAAGCCCAGTTCTTATTTGGATATTATCTGGGCAGACAGAAGCATCTAGTCTTCAGTATCCTCTTCGGAAGGCTTGGTCCCTGACCTCAATCAGTGGGCAGACGTTTATTTTCCCATTTTGGAAGGATTATTTCCACGTTTAGAGTGAATTTTATCTGGACCTTGATGTTGGTCTACTGCTTTCACAGCTGAATTCCTACAAATCTCCACATTGTGAGCTTTTCTAAATAATTACGGGTGTTGCCTAGGAGTAGTCATTTTGGAACTGCAAAGAGCAAGTGGATTGGAATTCTTACCCGAACACTTTTATTCCCCAGGTCGTTACTGTTGCTCTCCGAAGTCCGAGTGGGCGTGTCCTGAGGAGAAGGTTTTTTAAGTCTTGCAGTTCCCAGGTAAGTGAGGAAACTCGTACTTTGAGAAATGTTTTTGTTGAATTTGGCAATAGTTTATTCACATGGAGTGTGCATAAAAAAAGGTACTATCACACTGTCGTCTGATACTCCCATCAGATGAAGATAAAGGACATTATATGTACTCTACGTGCAGAAAGGCAGATAACTAGATACACATCTGTGCTGCTTTGAACTGTGATCTCTGCATTCAGATTTTGTTCTTCCCTTTGCTATATTTTTCTTCTTTTTCTTTTTGGTTTTACTTACATTTTCACAGTTTTGCGAAATGTGAGATGCTTTTAAATCCTTAGGAAGCAGCCAGTATTTAGAAACAAGACTGTGTTTGTTAGTGATAATTTGGAAAACATGCAAAAGTAGAGAGAATAAGAATTATATCTGCAGTGTGATGCCAATTACTAATATTTTGGTATATTTCCATTTCTAATTACATTTAAACATATAATTATGTGTGCATGAAAATTATATGTAAATAATTCTCTATCCCAATCGTTGGATTTAATCCTCTGTGATAAGAATACTGATGGATTTGACTACATAAAAATTAAAAATTTTATAAAGAAAATGTTCATAAAGTTAAAGACAAATTTGAAAAAAATATTTTACTGTTTAAGTATGATAGTTGTTTTTTATAAAGCGCTTATACAAATAAAGGAAAAGATAAAAACCTAAGGAGAATGGTAGAAAAAAACATGGATATCAGGATTTCCTAAAGACCAAGTGACAAATAAAAATATGGAAAAAAAAAAGTTTGACCTCAGAATCAATGAAATGGGACATCATTTTCTACTTATAGTACCTAAATTTGGCAAGTGTGAGGGAAAAACAGGGATTCTCATACCTTGTTAATGTGAATACAAATTGGACCAGTGTTCCTATAGGAGAATTTACCATTACATTTTTGAAATATTTAAAAATACATCTTTTGACCCAGTAATTTCATTTGTGAGAATGTGTTCTATGGAAAAAAGACAAATGTTCAAAGGTATAAATGTCTGTTTCTGTAAGGTTACATTAAGATATATCCATATATTAGAAAATTATTGAGCTTTAAGTACGATGACATAGAGGTACCTTGATTACAAGGAGTCTCATCAGTAGGTTCTTGGATGGTGGCTAGCAGCTGAAGTCAGGGATTACCTGTATTTGAAACAGCAGCTTCCCCCAGAATATTCCTTCATCCATCTTTCTTGCTAAAACAACAAATCATCCTTTGTTTAAAATAAGCGTTTTACGTTTCAAAGTAGGCATTGATTTTAGGCAACAGTAAGTGGAAATTTTGATCATTACTATGGGAATCTTCTTGACAGGAAATGTTATCAAATTATAGGAACGATAGCCGGGTGTGGTGGCACGTGCCTCTTGTCCCAGCTACTCAGGAGGCTGAGGCAGGAGGATTGCTTGAGCCCAGGAGTTTGAGACCAGCCTGGGCAACGTAGCAAGCCCTCATCTCTAAAAAAATAAAAAGTAAATTAAAAAAAATTATAGGAAGGGCCCCATTGGAAATCAGGCCATCATAAGGCAGTCTTTGGAGCCTGGACATAGCTATTGTGACAAAGTACAAAGTTCCTGAGTGATTTTGATGTTGACTATTAGTTTAGATTTTCTTCCTTCTTTTCTTTCTTTCTTTTTCTATTTGTTTTTGGAGATAGGGTCTTGCTGTGTCACCCAGGCTGGAGTGCAGAGGCGTGATCATAGCTCATTGCAGCCTCAAACTCCTGGGCTCAGCGATCTTCCTGCCTTAAAGGCATGCACCACCATGCCCAGCTATTTTCTGTTTTTTGTAGAGATGGGGTAGTCTCACTATTGCCCAGGCTGGTCTACAACTCCTGGCGTCAAGCAATCAGTCCTCCCACCTTGGCCTCCTGAGTAAGACTACCTGGAATTGTAGGCGTGCATGCCTGAGTTGGTTTAGATTTTGATCTAAATAATGTCTTCCCCAAATGCTAACCTTTTATTCTCAATCTATTTATTGAATACTTTTTCCATTCCCTATGTATGGATGGGGCTTTTATAATGTTAAACAAATGCTGTCCAGAGCTACCGTGATCCCCTACGCCTCCTCTGAAACAAAAGGTAGTAAAGGTTATTTGCATTTCCAAATTTGTGGTCAGCTATTTTCTTTTACGCTCTGGAAAGTTTCTCTGAAGGGTGTGAAAGTTCTGTTTCATTACTCCTGGGGACATGATTTGACAGTGACAGAATTGTACAATGTCATGGCCATCCAGAGGCACACTGTGTACAGTACTTGATAATGTCTAAGCTTTTTATCTTCTAGGTCTTACTCGACTGGATGATGAGACTTGGGTACCACACTTCCCTTTACAGCCTTTCTACTTCCTTCCCCAGAAGGCCTCTGGAAGTGGAGGGAGGCTTGTCCCTGGGGGACGTGGGGATTACTGTGGATACCGTGCTCAACGTGGAAGAGAAAGAGCAGAGCAACTAGGAGAGTGTCGAGAACTACGTGTTCTAGGTAAAATCAGTTATGCCATGACTTTACGGGACAATGAAGGCTTCACATTAAACTCGTGCCATACCTTGATTGAGCTCAAGGCAGTAAACTTTTAACGTTGACATCCATGGGGACATCAACATAAAGGATTGTCCTCTGCACATAATAATCTGTGGACTGTGCCATCGTACAATGTACTAAATGAGAATGAGATAAAAATGCATATAATAAGGCCATCAGTAATTTGTATTTTTCCCAGCTGACATCATTTCTCAGTGTGTTAGAAAACAAAGTCTTAGAACCTTGGTTTCTGCCTCTGTAATCCATTTTACTACACAATGAATTTTCACAATTCAGTCTAACTTCTCGAAGTGTTATAAGTAGTAATGTTTATTCTGCTGTAGTTCTAGAGTTTAAAAAGAAGCTTGAAAGCTCTTTACAACTTTAAAGTTCTTTTTGATAGGTATGTATTATAATTAACTAATGTTTGCAGTTTATATAATTTTGCCTTGTATTAAATTGTAACATTTACAAAGTTCCAAGTGGATCAGTATTGTTATATATGTCTATATATATACACACACACACACATATATATAGAGAGAGAGAGACAGAAAGAGAGAGAGAGAGAGAGAGAGAGAGAGGTGGGGGTCTCACTGTATTGCCCAGGCTACATAGAGAGAGTGCAGTGGCTGTTCACAGGCGTGATCATAGCTCACTGTAGCGTCGAACTCCTAGGCTCAAGTGACTCTCCTCTCTCAGCCTCCTGAATAGCTGGGACTGTAGGTACACACCACCATGCCTGGCTAATTTTTCTTCTTTTTCTTTTCTTTTCTTTTTTTAGAAATGGGGTTGCTCAGGCTAGTCTCAAATGAAATAAAACTATGAAAGTACGCCAGGCACAGTGGCTCATGCCTGTAATCCCAGCATTTTCAGAGGCCAAGGTGGGGGCATCGCTTGAGGCCAGGAGTTCAAGACCAGCCTGGGCAACATAGCAAGACCTCGTCTGTACAAAAAATAGAAAAATTAGCCAGGCATGGTGGCATGGACCTGTAGTCCCAGGTACAACAAAACAAAACAAAACAACAAACTATGAAAGCATTAAAATATAGGTGAATTTTTAAAAATGTATCTGATCATTTCCTTTTCCTGCCTATCTGTAATGGTATATTCATGCATTATAATACTGAGTTCAAACTCCAAGTATGTATAAAAGGCTCTTAACTTTGTTGTAGTCACTCCTTTTTTCTTTCCCGTGTTTTATTTTAAAAGTCTGTTCACCTGACTCCCGTATGTGTTGCTCTTTGCACCTCTTCTGTAGAATTTATTACACTGTATTCCACCCATGTTTTTGTTTTCTCAAACAGGTAATTAAAGGCAAGGGCTGTGTCTTTTTTCCCCCCTAGAAGTACCTACTACATAGTAGATGCTTAATACTTGTTTGGAAATAAACAATAAGTCGTCTCAATCTTTAATTTTTTTTTGGTCTCTGGAATATCCCACTTTCAAATAAATGAAAAATATTTTTCTGATTCTAGACTGATTAATTGTAAAAGTGTTTCAAAACTTTACAGAGTTACAAAAACAAAATTAAAAATCACCCCTAATCCCAATACCTAGAAATAAGCTTGACTAACACCATAGTTTCCTGTCTTGCCAGACTCTTCTATGCTTGTATAGGAAAAAAAAAAAGACCCTCACATTTTTACACCCTTTAAAAAAAAACTGGTTATTGTGAGAGCTCCCAAGTAATTATGTCACCTAGGAAATGTGACAGCTCTGGCGGCCCCAGTGATCCCACCTCCTGGTGTTCACACCTGTGTGTAGTCCTCTCCCAGGGATCCAGGATTAGGCTGTGTGGCCATTATTCAGAAGTGGTGGTGTGTCACTTTTGAGTTTAGCTTATGAAAGATGTGGCTTCTGTCTTGGGTCACTTGCTCTGGGGGAAGAAGCTCTGTCGTGAGCAGCGCTGTGGAGAGGCCCACATGGCAAGGAACTGAGGGCTCCTGCCCACAGCCATGGGAGGGAGCCCAGAGCGAGACCTCGAGCCCATCCAGCCTTCAGGGACTGCAGCTCTGGCCAGCAGCTTTGAGTGTAACTTCATGAGAGCCCTGAGCCAAAACCACCCAGTTAAGACGCTCGCGGATTCTTGGCCCTCAGGATTTGTGATCAATAATGTTGTAGGCAGCTAAGTTTTGAGTTCGTTTGTAATGGAGCAAAAGATAACGTAGAGATTTGCGTACCTGTACGTGAGGTGCTGGACAGCTGTTGTATTATTAAATCCAAGTGAGCGGATCGGCCACGTCCATCCATCGTAGTGAGGGAGAGTTTGCAAAGTGAAGCAGGAAGAGCGGTGAGGAGTGACGAAGTGAGAGGAGATTCTCTAAATAAGGATATGTGGCGTTGGTGCTAGCGACGCTGTCAGTTTGAGGTCACACAGTAATGTCGCAGCAAACACAAGGGGCTGTCGCTTTCACTAAGCAGGAATGACGTGAGCTAAAGAAAGAACTGTTGAACAAAAAGGAACCAGGGCTCACTGGTTTAGAGCCTCTGCAGGTAGCAAATTATTTAATATTAGGCTAAAATTAAGAAATAGCTTTGAAGCAAAGATCGAATCCAGAGCTCTCCCAGGAAAGCTTGGTTTAAAGACAAAGGTAAGGGTATAAACTATATAATCCGTTTTTAAGGCCTGAGGAAAAAATCAAAGGTGATGGATGCCTCCATAGGATCCACAGAAGACTAAAAGTTTAAAAAACAGTTACAGCAGCAGTAACCTGGGCAGCTTGAACCGAGACAGAAAAAAGTAGAATATATAAAGTTACTCTGGATCGTCCTATTATGTAAGTGACACGAAGGGGTATTTTGTTGTGGGGAGAAAAAAAAAAATGACGTTTTCTGAAGGAAAAATTTTAAACTAAAATAAATGTGAAATTCTCCTTTGAAAGGAGGGAACTAGCTTCAATCATTAATTGCCCTGCTAGCTGAAATTCAGATCCTAAAAATAACAAGCTCCGACACACAGCATTTTTGGACTTCTGCTTAGGACACGGAAACCTGCAAAGAATGTTGCTCCCACACTAACAACAAGAAACAGCTGGATCTGGCTGGGTGTGCTGCCGCCCTGTGGTCCTATCTGCTTAGGAGGCTGAGGCAGGACAGCTTGAGGCCAAGAGTTCAAGGCCAGCCTGAACAACATAGTGAGACTGTCTCTAAAAAAAAAAAAAAAGGAAAGAAACCAGAAAGAAACAGCTGGATGATATACAAAATCAACATTTCTGAGTCCTCAGAGAGCTGAGGCTGCAAAGCAATCCTGCAAACTGAATTCCAAAGAACGATAACGGTTTCCATGGAGAGAGAGAGGACACAGGAACTGCCTTCCCTTTAGCGAAGCGTGGAGAAAAAGTGGCTGCTACACAAGCTTTTAACGTTTGTAAAGGCCAAGCGTGCACTACTGTATCAGTTTGGAACAGGACTGGCTATTTAATCTGTGGGCCTCAGTGCAAAAGAAAACCGTGGGAACCCTTGCTCAGAAATGAAGAATTTCAAGATGGCGACAGCAGAGAACCAGGCCTGAAGCCCCTCTACGTGTGTGGCCCTGCGCCGGTCCCATGTGGCCAACCCGGTCCTGGTGGAGGGCCTCACGTGCAAAGGGAGTTCCCACTCTCTAGACTGAGAAGCTCCTCCGCACCTGCCTTCGCCAGGTGTTCAGGAGGCGGGAGACAGGGCAGGAGACCCAGCAAGGCGACCTCAGGGCAACCAGGGAGCTGTGGGGAACAGACACAAAGCTCCACGGCTTCCCCAGATCCTTCCACACAGCCTTAACTTGCTGGGGAAGGTCCAGAAAGTACCATGGCCCACAGGGCACTGGAAGATCAATAGTTTCTGGAGAAGGAATAGAAGCAAAACCCATCTGCTTCTCCCAGGCAAAGATCATTGCTGCTGGGAGAAGGCAGAAGCAAAAATTCTGTCAGCACAAGGTGACAGCCGTCCACGGAGGGTGGAACGGAGGCCTACGGGCTCCGAATCTATGAGTAAGGAGAGAATTCTATACCTAGTGGGAAGATCTTTCACAAATGCGCACAAAATAAATACGTTGTAAAAGACATACAAAAGCTGAAGGAATTCATCACCAGCAGACCTGCACTACAAGAAATATTAACATCCTTAAGGGAGAAGAAAAATTATACCAGGTGGAAACATGAATCTATACAGAGGAAAGAAGAGTACTGCAAAGAGTAGAGATTTACATGAGTAAATACATAAAAGGTTTTTTCTTAAGTCCCTTTAAATGATAATTTACTTTTCAACATGTAATAAAAATATTGTATGGGGTTATAATACACGTAAAACCAAAATGTATGACAACAATAGCACAAAGTAGGGAAGTATATTATTATAAGGTTCTGATACTATGTAAGAAGTGGTATAATATCACTTGAAGGTAGATCGTGTTAAGTAAATGTATATCACAAATCCTAAAACAACCACTGAAGTAACAAAACAAAGGTATAGCTAATAAGCCACAAGGAGATAAATGGGATAAAAAATATTCAGTTAATCCAAAAGAATTCAGAAAAAGAGGAAAGAAATGGGACAAATAGAAAACAAATAGCAAGATGATACACTTAAACCCAACAATATCAATAATCACATTAAATATAAATGGTCTAAATATCCACAGTTAAAAGTAGAGTGTTGAATTGAATTATTAATTATAATTAATTAAAAAAAATCCAACCAAATGCTGCCTATAAGAAACAATGGTCATGCCTATAATCCCAGAGCTTTGGGAGGCCTAGGGGTGAGGATTGCTGGAGGCCAGGAGTTTGAGACCAGTCTGGGCAACATAGGTAGAACTTATCTCTACAAGAAATTAAAAAAAAAAAAATTAGATGGGCATGATGGCACATACCTGTAGTCACAGCTACTTGGGAGGCTAAGGCAGGAGGATCACTTCAGCCCAGGCAGTTGAAGCTGCACTCCAGCTTTGGTGACAAAGTGAGACCATGTCTCTTAAAAAAAAAATAAAAGGGGAAACAGTGGTAAAGTATGAATACTTCCAAAAAAAAAAAAAACACAAAAACAAACCCTACAGCTAACATGAAATACTAGTTATCCTAGCCAAAGTGGTATGAAACATATAAAAAAAAATCATAGATTAGAAAAGGGAAAAAATGCTTTGTATTCACATACAACTTTGTAAAAAGAAAAAAAATCCAAAGTAATTTCTTGTAAGTATGGGTTGAGCTGCCCTAACTGAAAATCCAAAATCCAAAATGCTCAAAAATTTGAAATTTTTTGAGCGCTGACATGATGCTAACGTCACACTCAAAGGAAAGGCTCATTGAAGCATTTTGGATTTTTCGATTACGGATGTTCAACCAGGTGTGGATAAGCAAATATTCCAAAATCTGAAAAAAAATCCTAAATCCAAAACATTTCTGGTCCTAACCATTTCACATAAGGCATACTCAACCTATATAAGAATTAAGTGTATTTAGTATGGCTACTGGAGAAAAGCACAATATTTTAAAAGGTTACTTTTACTTCAATTTATCATCACTAAACAATTAGAAAATAAAATTGAAAGAAAACTATCATTTACAATAGCATTTTTACATCTTTTTTTTTTTTGAGACAGAGTCTCACTTCTACTTCCCGGAGGAGAGTGCCGTGGAGTCAGCCTAGCTCACAGCAACCTCAAACTCCTGGGCTCAAGTGATCCTCCTACCTCAGCCTCTCAAGTAGCTGGGACTACCAGGCATGTGCCACCATGCCCGGCTAATTTTTTCTATATATTTTTAGTTGTCCAGCTAATTTCTTTCTATTTTTAGTAGAGACGGCGTCTCACTCTTGCTCAGGCTGGTCTCGAACTCCTAAGCTCAAATGATCCATCCGCCTTGGCCTCCCAGAGTGCTAGGATTACAGGCGTGAGCCACCACGCTCGGCCTACAATAGCATTTTGAAAATTAAATATTATGGTTAGATGGCAAGACGTTTATACCAAATATTTTAATACATTGTTGAGAGAAATTAAGGAAGACTTAAAAGAGATTTATCCTATCTCCATGGACTGGAAGACTCAATAATGTAAAATAATCTCTATTATTCCCAAAGTAATAGAGATTTAATACAATCTTAGTCAAAAGCCTAGCAGACTTTTCTTTTTACCCATGTGTGAATATAACAAGCTGATTCTAAATTTTTCTTTATTATGGTAATATATGTATATAATTTACCATTTAAATCAGTTTAAAGTATACAATTAGTGGTATTAAGTGAATTTACATTGTTGTACAATCATCACCACTACCCAGTTCCAGAACTTTTCCATCATCCTAAACATAAACTATACCCACTAAAATAACTCCTGAATCCCTTTTCCCTCCCGCTCCTGGCGATCTCTACTGTGTGTCTATGAATTTGCCTATTCTAGGTACCTCATGTAAATAGAATCATACAGTATGTGTGTTTTTGTGTCTTGCTCATTTCACTTAGCATGTTTTCAAGGTTCATCCATGTTGCAACATGTATCAGAATAATATTCCATTGTATATACTGGATTTAGTTTATCCATTGGTCTGTTGGCGGAATTTGGGTTGTTTCCATCTTTTGGCTATGAACAATGGTACTTAGTGTATAAAAGACTTAGATGAGTGACTCAATTTCTTTAATCGTAATGAATTATTTAGACTATATTTTTTGAGTCAGCTTGATAAATTAAATATTCTAATACTTCCGTAACTTTGTTTTCAAATTTATTAGCAAATGTTATTCATAGTATCCTTGACTTTTTGATCACTTCCGCATCTTTTGTTTTGCAAATTTCTTTTTTTTTTTTTTAAAGACAAGGTCTCCCTGTTGCCCAGGATGCAGTGTAGTGGCTCATTGCAACCTTGAACTCTTGGACTCAAATGGTCCTCCTATCCTCCTGCGTCAGCCTCCCAAGGAGCTGGGACTACAGGCACGTGCCACAATGCCTGGCTAATTTTCATATTTTTAGCAGAGACCAGGTCTCAACTCTTGCTCAGGCTGGTCTTGAACTCCTGAGCTCAAGCGATCCTCCCGCCTTTGCCTCCCAGAGTGCTAGGAGTGTTTTGGCTATTCTATGTGTTTTGTTCACAAATTTATATGTATTTTTATAACCAGTTTTTCCCAATTCTAAGAATTTGTAATTTCTAATATTTCATCTTTGACTCTTGAGTTACTCAGTTTTTAAAATATCAAGATGAATAGGTATTTCTAAAACTATTTTTGCTATTGACCTCTAAGTTAACTGCATTGTAATCAGAGAATCTGGTGTTGTATTTGAATGATTTGAAAGCTTTGGGACTTGCCTATTATGTGGCCTAATACTTGCCAATTTTTATAAACATGTCAATATAATCTTGACAAGCATGTGTACTCTATAATTGTTAGAATGCAGAGATGTATGTTTGTGATATCAATTTTATTAAATATGTTATTCAAACCTGCTACTTTTTGGTTTACTTGAATATAGAAGTGAGTTGAAATCTTTCACTGTAATAAAAATTTATTAATTTCCCTGTATTTCTAAGAACTTGATTTTAACCTAATTGAGGCTATTTTGGTAGGTGCATGTAAGTTTAGAATTGTGAGTTAACTGTTAAATTTTATATGTATTGATTTTCTGTCCTTAGATTTTGTCTCAAATATTAAATTTTAAGATATTTACTTCAGATTTCTTTTAGTTCTTGGTCTATTTTTTTCATCTTTTAATCACCAATTCATCCAATGTCCTTTGCTTTCAGTGTATTATAGTCAGTAAAGAGCTGGATTAAAGGAAAATCTGATTCTTTAAACTTAGAGCATTCAGGCTATTTATATTAATTGTGATTTTGAGATTTTTTTTAAGAGACAAGGTGTTCTGTTGGTGAGGCTAGAGTATAGTGTTATCATCACAGTTCACTGCAGCCCCAAACTCCTAGGCTCCAGCAATCCTCCTGCCTCGGCCTCCCGAGTGGCTGGAGTGCCATCATGCTCAGCTAATTTTTAAAAAATTTTTTTGTAGAGACGGGGTCTTGCCATGTTGCCCAGGTTGGTCTCAAACTCCTGGCCTCAAGTGATCCTCCTGTCTCAGCATCCCAAAGTGCTGAGATTACAGGCATGAGCCACCATGTCCAGCCGATTTTGAGATATTTATACTCATTTCTACCATCTCATTTTCTTCTTAGAAGACATTTTTTCTTCCGAAAATAAGCCCTATATATAGATCATTACTTTTAAATTTCAATAACTGTTTATTATGTCAAGAAATTTTATATCAAGTTTCAAATTACTGAAGCTTTCATTTAAAGCACAACAGTAAATCAGTGTTTTTGTTTAAAATGGAAAGTTTATTTGCTTAGTACACCAAATAGGATGCAAGCACTGTCATGACAAATATACAGAAATATGCAGATCAACATAAAACAGTAATTTAGTTTAAATGAAGGGAAATCTCTTTGAATGTTATGACAACATACTCCCCGAAAGAACCTTTTCTTCAGTTAAGTTAATTGTACATTTCAATAAAATAAAGGGTAATGGATTAGTGGAAGTTAGCTTGTGAATTTTTCTTAAAAATAAAACTCCAACTCTATTAATCCATGCTAGTTAAACACTATAACAAAAATTCCCAAGTAAGTGCAAGAGGAGATGAAGCAGTTAGTTACCTTTTTTGCTTGAACAGTCCAGAGGAAAACGGTTACTACAAATACAGCAGGCAAACTGTTAGACTGACCGATCTAGAACATAGTGTACTCCATTTCAGTCTCGAATTGTGCTCAATGCTCATCATTAGTATGGCACATTTTGGTCCATGATGTGGTTTAATGCCAAGACAGATCCCAGTTTGTTACAGAAACATAGATTACTGTTGCTTTTTTTTGTTTGTTTTTAAATATATATATTTTAAAAAGCCAGGTATACTTCCACATACAAAGGTAGGTTTCCCCAGGAGGAATTTACAGGAAGTAGTCTGGGGTGCGCCGTGTAACGTGAGGCTCTCCACGACGAGGTGCTGGGTCAAACTGAAGGCTACAAATGGCAAAAAAGGAACCAAAGAGTTAAAGGATTTGACTTTGCAAGCAAACAGATTAATAAAGAACAAGACATCGTAATAGGAACAGGAGTCCTGGTTTCCCACCAGTGCTTGGTCACTTATGGCTGGAATGACCCTGGGCACGTCGCTGCAGGCGTTCCCACCCATACCACCACTGCACAGAGCAGCGGTGAAAATTTAAGCAGACAAAACGTCTGGTCTGGTGTCTGGCGTAAAATATTTTTAGTACTATCATCAGTTGAATGGAAGTGGTAAGAATGGACATGTTTCTCTTGTTCCTGATTTTAGGGGGAAAGCATTCAGACTTTCACCAGTTAAGTATGATGGCAGGTGTGGATTTTTCATAGATAACACTTTATCACACTGAGGAAGTTCCCTCTATGACTAATTTGTTGAATGTTTTATTCCGAAATGCTGCTGGGTTCTGTCAAATGCTCTTTCTGCCAATTATTAAAACATTTAATATTAATATGGTTTATTACATTGATTTTCATGTGTTGAACCAACTTTGCATACCTGGGATAAATCCTACTTGGTCATGGTATATAATCTTTTTTATACGTTGGATTCGTTTGCTGGTACATATTTTGTTGAAGATTTTTGTATCTATAGTCATAAAGGGTATTGGTCTGTGTTTTCTTATCCTTGTCTGGTTTTGGTATCAGGGTAATAATATAGGTCTCACAGAGTGAGTTGGGAAGTGATCCCTCCTCTTCTGTTCTTTGGAAGTGTTTGTGAAGGACTGGTGTTAATTCCTTTTTATATGTTTCATGGAACTGACTAGTGAAGCCAACTGGGCCTGGGTTTTTCTTTGTGGGAAGTTTTAAAATTATTTATTCAATTTCCTCACTTGCTAAAGGTTTGTTCAGATCTTATATTTCTTCTTGAGTCAGTTTCAATAGTTTTCATCTTTCTAGGAATTTGTCCAGTTTATTCCAGTTATTTAATTTGCTACCATATAGTTATTTATTGTATTCCCTTACGATCTTTTTATTTCAGTAAGATCTGGAGTGATTTTGGCAATATGAATCTTTACTCTTTTTTTTTGGCAAGTCCACTTAATATTTTTCGATTTTGTTGATCTTTCAAAGAACCAGTGTTTACTTTCACTGGTTTTTCTGTATTGTTTTTTTCCTCTTTATTTCATTTGTGCTCTACACAGTGCTTTCACTGTATCCTATAAATTTTGGTACACCGTGTTTTTGTTTTCATTCATCTCAAAGTATTTTCTAATTTCCCTCATGTTTTCTTCTTAGACCCACTGGTTATTTAAGTGTGTGTTAATTTCCACATATTTTCCAGTTTTCCTTCTGTTACTCACTTCTGGTTTTATTCTGTTGTGTTTGGAGAACATATTTTGTATGATTTCAATCTTCTTAAATTTACTGCGGCTTGTTTTAAAGTCTAGCAAACTGTCTCTGTTCCATGCTCATTTGAGAAGAATGTGTATTTTGCTGCTGTTGGGTATTGTTTTATAGATGTTAGATATACGGTTACAGTGTTTCTCAAGTCTTCTATTTCCTTGATCTTTTTGCCTAGTTGTTCTATTCAACAGAAATAATTTCTTCTATTGCCTACTTTTCCCCTGGTGTATAGGTCACATTTTCTTGTTCCTTTCTGTGTCTTAGAATTCACTGTTGGAAAACTGGGCATTATAGATAATATATTGTAGTAACTCTGGATATTGATCTCCTTGGGGATTGCTCTTGTTGCTCGCATCGTACGTAGTTTATTATTTTTGTTTAGTAACTTGGCTGAACTAACTCTGTGAAGTTTATTTCAGTCTCTGAGGCTATGCTCAGATTTTTTTTTTTTTTTTTTTACTTGTTTTAATCTTTCAGTCTGGTTACTGAGAGGTCACTTCTGGGTGGACACAAGCCAGTTACTGATCGAAGGTTGTACTCAAGTCCCTTGGCCGTAGATTTTAAAGCTCACTCTAATGACCACTGGCTTGGAGGTCGCTATCAAAGTTGAAGGAGTTTACATTTTGGCTTACCATTCAGCCAGGGACCATGGCTTGGATTTTCTTCTCCACTCAGTCCTGAGAAGGTATAATGGGCAAGCAAAGTCTTCCAGACTGTCAGAGATGAGTGTGATTTTATTCTTAAGTGTGGCTTACTAGGAGTTGTTCCTGGGTCAGAGCAATTTACTGTTCAGCCAATGTTTGATCAGAGGCTGTGTTTAAGCCTCTCGGACCAGTGAGGGTTACAGGGTTGCACCCTTTCTTGATGAATCTACTCAGTTTCCTAGAGCTGCTGTGACAAATTACTGCAAAATGGACGGCTCATACAGCAGGAATTTATTCTCTCAGAGTTCTGGAGGCTAGAAGGCTGAAATCAAGGTGTTGGCAGGGCCATCCTCCCTCTGAAGGCTCTAGAGTAAAATCCTTCCTTGCCTCTCGAGCTCCTGGTGGCTTTGGCAATCCTTGGCTTGCAGATGTAGCACCCCAGTCCGCCTTCTTGCGGTATTCTCCCCTGTGTGTTTATGTTTCTTTTCCTCTCATAAAAACACCAGCCAGACTGGATTAGGGCCCACTCTAATGCAATGACTTCATCTTAAATAATTACAGCTGCAAGGGACCCTATTTCCAAAAACATCACATTCTGAGCAGACATGAAATTTTTGGGAGGACACTATTCAACTTGGTACAATCTAGGTGTGGCTTGGGAATGTTACTAGGAATACCCCACATCCTCCTGATTGCTCCCGAGTGAGGTACAGCGAGTATATGTGCACAGCCGCCTTGTCCCCCAGTGTTGACTGTGGTCCCAGGAGCACTTTTCCTGACTATTTCTTTCCCTGATGTTATCTATTAAACTCCTTGTTGCTCTGCTCTTTTGCTTGTTGCTACTAGTATCATGGGAGCTATCAGAGCCCTCTTAATTGGTCTCCACTGTGATATCCACTGTTTTTGATGAAGTACTTAGGCTTGGAATTCTCCACCTTCTGTTCTAAGTAAGGTAAATCCCCTGAGGTAAGAGCTGAGGAACTTCTCTGTGACCTGCCTCTCCCCTAAGCAGAACTTCTGTGCCACCGTTGCTGGCTCAGTGACACCCTGTGCTCTGAGCAGGCAGTGGGGCAAGAGCACTCGGGCACTCCTGCCTGGAGTTGAGCTTCCACCCTAGGAGAGGGAAGGCGAAGGGGGCCTCAGCCTGCTTGACTGCGTCCACCAGGGAAAGAGCTTCTGTAACCCGGGACTGAGGGAGGTGACGTATGTGGTGCCTGATGTCTGGGAGTGAAACAACAGCCCTACGACTGGGAGCTGGGGAAGGGCTGGGAAGCCCCCATCTTTTTGACCAAATCCATCCAGAGTAAAGCACCTGGAGTAGCTTGTGCAAGAGGGCCCTAGGAGGAGGAGGAGGAGAGGAGGGAGCAAGTCATCGCTTAAATGCCACAGACGACACCTATTATTACTTGTAATAGATTTTCTCGAGTGCTTCACTATTTGTTGTATGTCCTTAGCACAATTTCTAAAAACAGAAACAATGTTTTTAAAAATAATTTTCTCCAGTTAATGGTTGTTTTGTTAGGGAGAGGATTTGTCACAGTCCTTATCGCACCATTCCAGAAGCAGAAATCTACCTCTAGTTTTTAATACCTACATTTAAATTTTTTCCTTCTGAAAGTGATTATATATAACTAAAATTTAAGGGCCGGGCATGGTGGCTCACACCTGTAATCCTAGCACTCAAGGAGGCCAAGGTGGGAGGATCTCTTAAGGTCAGGAGTTCAAAACCAGCCTGAGCCAGGAGTGAGACCCTGTCTCTACTAAAAAACGGAAAGAAATTTAGTCGGAAAACTAAAAGAAAATATACAGAAAAAATTAGCCGGGCATGGTGGTGCATGCTTGTAGTTCCAGCTACTTGGGAGGCTGAGGCAGGAGGATCACCTGAGTCCAGGAGTTTGAAGTTGCTGTGAGCTAGGCTGATGCCACGGCACTCTAACCTGGGGAACAGAGCGAGACTTTGTCTCAAAAAAAAATAAAAAATAAATAAAAAAAAAAAATTTAAGGTTACTTACAAGGAATATTTTAAAGTGTCATCTAATTCCATGATAGCAGCCTGGTTCCCACAACGATAACAGTAATTGGGTGCACTGAAAATGGTAACCACATTCCGATCATGACACCAATTGTATCCCTGCAGTATTAAAAAAAAAAAAATTCAACATTTCATTACAAAATTATAATCTTGATATAGGTAAGAAAAACTAAACCGCCAAATTACAAAATTACGAGTATTTGCTGTGGAAATGTAGTCATCTACACTATCTTATAAGGTCGCTCTAAGTTTGTACATCTGCGCAGAAGACTATGGAACTCTTAAATGCAGGGTTCTACTACCTGGAGTTCAGTAATTGTGCTGTTTTCCTTACTCTGTGCTTGAGATCTTGGCTAGGATGTGTACTGAAATTTCTCCCACAGTAATAATAAATTTCTCAATTTTCCCTCATAAATTGTGCCAGTTTTTGCTTTATGTATTAACATTTTGAAGCTATTATTAGGAAAATATAAATTTAGAATACTTTCTTCCTAGAGAACTGGGCCAGTTTCCTTCAGTAATGACCTCTTTGTATTTCTAATGATACCTTTTGTCTTAGAGCCTTTTCTGATTCACGTTAGCTGTATTTTGGATAATTATCTACTTGATATACCAATATACCATTTTCTGTCCCTTTCCTGTAATTTATGGTATCGCTATGTTTTAGACATGTCCAAAATAATAGCTGCATTTTGATTACTTACATGAGAGCTTCCATCTTTCAGGCAAGTAAAAATTTTAGTCCATCTCCACTTTATTTTTATAGTATGAATTGCTATTCTTTATTTATTATACTCCCACTCCTCCCCTTTCCTCCACTGGGCTGGTGAAGTTTTCTTTAACATATTGAAGCCACTCCCTACTGGGTTAGAGAGATTATCTTCTATTTATATTTCCCTTAGTAGTTACAAAAAAACGAACATTATAGTGGAGAAATCTAGCAGACGCCACCTTCACTAAGTGATCAAAGTCAACGCTAGCAGCAGCGAGACAGACAGATTTCCCAATCCCTTGATGTGATGCACTGAGGAGGGTACAACATCACTGTATAGCATGCCTGCCCAAAATGCATACCCTGAGTCTATAATCGTAAGGAAACATTAGTCAACCCCCAACTGAGGGATATATTTCTACAAAATAAAATGTTTATACTCTTCTAAAATGTCAAGATCATGGAAAACAAAGAAAATCTGAGGAATTATTTCCATATCGAAGAAGAGTGAATACAACCTGATCCTGCATTAGAGTTTGTACAGTGTACACAAAATCAAATTTTGATATAAAAGACATTAGTGAAATAATTAGCAGAATTTGAATAAAGCGTTTAGATTAAGTAACAGTATTACATCAATGCAAATTTCCTAACTGTGATAACTACACTGTGGTTATATAAGAGAATGTCCTTAATTTTACAAAATGTGCATGGAAATTTGGGGGTAAGGGAGCATTTGTAACTGACATTCAAATGGCTCAGAAGAAAGTAAGTGTTTGGCAGGGAGTGGAAGGGAGTCCTTTCCCTACTTGCTAAAATCAGCAAGTCTTTCTCCCTGACATCTAGATAATGGGGAGGAATGTTTTATATTCTAAGTCATGAAGCCTGATTACAGAAATATGTACTAATCTGAAATAAAGATCGCCCTGCAAGGAAAGTACATACCTCCATTACAAGCTGGTGAGCACGAGAAACCAGTGTGAGACCATTGGCATGGTTAAATGTTTCAGAAATGTCCTGTCCAAATGTGTAGCCAGCACCACGTGGTGAGATACCCCATCCACCACGATCATCTGGATCTGACCATAACAGATCACACATTGGGCCCTGGACAAGAAAATTAAGTATATGTTACAAATTATTACCAGTCACATTTAACTAATTTTTATCTTATTCATATAATATGGTTATAGCTTGTGTTTTTTTTTTTTTAAACTCAAGTTTACCTCATGTGGAACTTCTTGTAAACGATCCAGGGCTCTTATATGATCCAGTGTGTCTATGGATGGAGAGAGGCCACCATGGAGGCAGAATATCTATTTATGAATTTAAAAAGAAAATGTATTTGTTTTACTAATTGCTAAAAGTTAATGAAAACTAAATAATGGTTATAAATGTCAGTCCTAATAGCTTTTCTTTTCAAAATAAAGTTTAATAATATTCACTGGAAAATGTCCACAATACAGTGGAAAACAAAATAATCACATCATTAGAGAAAATGCTAACATTGAGATCTGCTTCTTCTATTTTTTCCTTCATCATCTTAGGTATTTCATATAGTGTTTCTCCCCTTTCTCTGGTGAATGGGATCCCCATCCTTATGACCTAGCACTACATTTTCTTTTTTTCTTTGTTGTTGCTGTTGTTGTTGTTTTAGACACTGCCCAGGCTGGAGTGTAGTGGCTATTCCTAGGAGCTGATCCTAGTATACCCCAGCCTCAAACTCGTGGGGCCCAAGGGATTCTCCCACTTCTACCTCTGGAGTAGCTGAGACTATGTATATGCGCCTTATTGCTGATGTATAAAATCTGTTTCTCTTACAGCAAACACCCACTGATTCCTATTGCTGGTTATAATTTTTCAGTTTTCTCAGATTTTGAGTATATAATCATGCCATTTACAAAAATATTTTTGTTTTTTCCTTAAAAAAGAGATGGAGTTTTGCTCTGTCACTTAGGCTGGAGTGGTGCAGTAGTGCCATCATAGCTTACTGCAGCCTTGAATTCTTCTGCCTCAGCCTTCCAAGTAGGTGGGACTACAGGTGTGCACCATCACACCCAGCGATGTTTTTTTCTTCTCAATGTTTACATCTTTTAATTCTTTTTATTGCTCAGTGCACTGGCTAGGATTTCTAAAACAAAACTGAGTAATAAAAATGTTTTTTGTTTTGTTTTTTGCCAACTACCTATTTTTAGGCCCATCCTGTGGGGATTCTGAATCAAAGAGAATAATACAAGTTTTAGTTAAACATTTTTCTACTCACTTTGAAGAGAAGGCTGATAAGCACAATCAGTGTTTCTTTATCCAATTAATGTTCCTATACTTTATTTCTTAATAATAATTTTAAGTCATAAACAGATATAGGACTTTTCCCCCCAAATGATTTTGGTCTGATTTTATTTTTCTGTGCTTGCCATGTCTGGTTTGGTATTGGGTTATACTAGGCCTACAGTGTGAGTTTTGAAGCTCTCCATCTTTTCCCAAGTTCTAGAACACAGAAATTATAAGTTCCTTAAAAGTCTGGTAGAATTAGCCTATAAAACTATTTAGACCTGGTTACTTTTCCAATTTCTTCTAAGTGTGGTATTCTATTTATATTGAACTGAATTCTGCAAAAGAACTTTAATAATTAGCATTTTGCTGTAATAAATTTCATCCAGCTTTTCAAATTTATTGGAATAAAGCTGTAACTGTTACGGTGATATTTGTATTTACAGTTATGCATTATTTATTTATTTAAATAAGTGTTCACAAAACTTATCTAATTCCCTGCCCTGCAATTTTAAGTATATGGGAAAAAGGCAGAAAAGGCCAAGGAGATGCACAAATACATGTCAGGTAAACCTAGACCCTAATATCCCAACAGTAAATCTTTTCCTTTGTTTACCACCTCCCTCCCCCGGAAGACATAAGCACACATATACACACCTGTCCATCTACTAAAGCTGTAAGTGGAAGATAATCAAATAGATCTGTAAAATATTTCCAAACATTGGCATTCCCATACTTCCGTAGACATTCATCATAAAAGCCATACACTTGGGTAATTTGTCGGCTTTCATGATTTCCTCTCAATATTGTAATGCGTTCTGGATAACGCACCTGGAAGAAAAGAGAGAGAGACCAGGGTATAAACACATTGTTACTAGCATTGTGTTAAGCACATTAATCTCTAACCCACTTCTTTAAATGGTTCTTTTGGCCACTAGTAAATGGTGAGATACCCCATTTTTTCATTCTTTTTCAGAGTAAAAAACTTTCTCATTTCATAACCAGGTTTTATGGATTAACATTTGAAATATTTTTTAGTTATCCTTCTTCATTACATATATATATATATCATCCTCATTAGTACCTTTAACTGATACTGACATTACTCTAAAAAACTTATATCTGATTCTTTGTTTCTATTATCTTCATCATCATCAAACTATCACTGGTCTTCTAAATCTTTACAGAACATTATGACTTCTTACTGCTGAATGCAGTAAGATCAGAGGTTTGAAACAAACTCCTTTACACACTAACTTCTCCCCTTCTCAACTTTTATTTCCCACAGGAAGACTGGATTTGCCAATAAAAATAAAAAAACAGGCCCTTACCAAATCTGGGCAAGATTTCAAATATATTAATAGTTTCCTTTCTATGCTAAAAGAAAAATATAAGCATACTACTTAAGTTAGGAATATGTCTGATAAGAAATATGAAAAAGTATCAGATTCGGTAAATTAAGCAAAAAAGCTGCAAATACATACTTCAATTTATACATGTTTACTAAGCATCCGACATTAAGTTCGGTGCCAAGCCCACACAAGGACAGTCATGTATCACATAATGACATTTTGGTCACCAATGAATTGCACATACGAAGGTGGTCAGAGCAACTGGCTATAACATATAGCCTAGGTGTGCAGTCGGCTACCATCTAGGTTCGTGTAAGGACACTCTATGTGTACACAATGATGAAACTGCCTAACAACACATTTCCCAGAACATATCACTGTGGTGAAGGGACACATGACTATATAATTTTTGGCTTCTGCTGTTTAGGGACTAATCGCATTGAGAGACACATAAAATAAATAATACAAGGCAATAAATGAGCCGCTTTTCAGCATAAATACAGTGTGGGAGACTAAGTTTCATTATAGTAATATAGAGCAGAAGGAATAAGGCTAAAATGGTTGAAGGCTACACCGAAGTGAGATGAGTTGAGTCTTGGCAGAACAGGTAAGAAATCAGGGGCAGAATAATCTCGTGGGGAAATCAGATAAGGAGACAAATGGAGATAGTCTAGAGCACTGAATAATAAGAGAACTCTTTTTTTTTTTTTAGACAGAGTCTCACTGTGTTACCTGGGCTAGAGTGCCGTGGCATCAACCTAGCTCCCAGCAACCTCAAACTCCTGGGCTCAAGCCATCCTACTGCCTCAGCCTCCCGAGTAGCTGGGACTACAGGCATGTGCCACCACGCCCAGCTAATTTTTTCTATATATTTTTAGTTGTCCAATTCATTTCTTTCTATTTTTAGTAGAGTCGGGGTCTTGCTCTTGCTCAGGCTGGTCTCGAACTCCTGAGCTCAAACAATCTGCCTGCCTGGGCCTCCCAGAGTGCTAGGATTACAGGCGTGAGCCACCGTGCCCCGCCGAAGAGAACTCTTGATTTGAGGTAGAGTTTATGCTACCAACTACTGGCAGGCAAATTAAGACTAAAGAGGGCCAGTCAAGGAGTTTGAGTTCGATTCTGTAGGTGACATGCAATCACTGAAGAGTTTGAGAGTAGGGAATTAATAAGATAAAAGTGTTAAATAAAAGAGATTTCATCTGGCAGCATATACAAGGTGGATTTGGAACAATCAGATCCTCGAGGCAGAAACATTAGTTACCAAGCTACTGCAACAATCAAAGTGTTTTACTGAAGACAATGCAATTGGGGAAAAAAATCCAATCAAAGTGTGCAGTGATTGTGTGGTGGCAGTAAAAATAGAAAGGCAGAGAAATAACATACTTTTCAAGGCAAGAATTAAAAAAGACTTGTTGGCTGAGGACAGTGGCTCATGTCTGTAATACCAGCACTTTTTGAGGCCAAGAGTTAGAGACTGGCCTGAACAACGTAGCGAGACACCAAAAAAAAAAAAAAAAAAAAAAGCCGGGCATGGTGGCATGTGCCTGTAGTCCCAGTGCTAAGTGGGTGGCTGAGGCAGGAAGATTGCTTGAGTCCCAAAGTTTAAGGTTGCAGTGAACTACGATGATGCCACTGCACTCTAGTCTAGCCTGGGCGACAGAGCGAGATCCTATTTAAAAAAAAACAGAAAAAAGAAGACTCATTTATGACCCAATATGAATGACAAGTGACTAAGTCAAATATGATCCCAAGACTTCAACTATGGACTACCCAAGAGAATGATACATTTAACAGAAAGAAGTAGGCAGGAGAAGTCAATGTATCATTTTCACCTCTGCTTTTTAAAAGATGTAAAATCAACTACTATTTTAAGGGACTATAAATTGAATGGACCACAAAATAGAACAGATGATATGCAATACTGACATTCTTGCCTTGAGGCCGGCTTAAAGCTTGAAAAAAAGAACACTGAATTTCATTTATCATACCTTTAATGCTACAAGAAGAGTCACAGTCTCCACTGAATAATAACCTCTGTCTACGTAGTCACCCATGAATAAATAGTTTGTATCTGGAGATTTTCCACCAATTCTGAAGAGTTCCATAAGATCATGAAATTGACCGTGTACATCTCCACAGACAGTAACGGGACAGCGGACCTCTTGCACATTTGATTCTTTTGTTAAAATTTCTTTAGCCTGTTTAGAATATGAAATCAACAATTAAAAAACGATTCTATCACAAATTTAAAAGCATCACTTATCTATTAAAAGAAAATCTGAAGAAAAAATACTTGTGTGCCTTGTAAAAGCATAAACAAAACCCACAATGAGATATTACTTTACTAGAATGGCTATATTAAAAAAGACAGATAATAACGACTGTTTGCAAGGATGCGGAGAAATCAGAAACCTCATACACTGCTTGATAGGAACGTAAAATGGTGCAGCTGCTGTGGGAAACAGCCTGGCAGCTCCTGAGAAAGTTAAACACGAGTTACCTTATGATCCAGCAATTACGCTTCTAAGAATATACTTAAGAGAAATGAAAACTTGTTTATACATGTTCACGGCAGCATTATTCATAATAGCCAAAAAGTGGAACCAGTCCAATATTCACCAACTGATGGCTGGATAAAACAGCATATGCATACAATGGAATATTATTCAGCAATAAAGAAATGAAGTACTGATACATACTACAATTTTGAGAACATTATGCCAAGAAGTCAGTCACAAATGGTCACATAATGTACAATTCCATTTACATGAAATGTCCAGAACAGGCAAATTTCCAGAGGCACAAAGTATAAGATCAGTGGTTGCTTAGAGTTTGGGGGAGAGAGGAGGACTGAAGGGACTGGGGGTTCGAAGGGACTCTTGGGGTAATGAAAATGTTCTAAAATTGTGACGGATGCACGTATATGTGAATGTACTAAAAGTCGCTCAACTGCACATTGTTAATGAGCAAACTGTATGGTACAGGAATTTTACCTCGATAAAGCTGTGTTTTAAAAATAATATTATTATTTCCAAGTTTAAAAAGGTCACTGTTTGAGACCAGCAACATAGGAAGACCCCATTTCTTTAAAATAAAAACCAAAAAAATAAAAAAATAAAAAATGAGCCAAGTAGCTGAGTGTGGGGGTGTGCGCCTGTAGTTCTGGCTACTCGGGAGGCCGAGGCGGCAGGACAGCTTGAGCCCAGGAGTTCAAGACTGCAGTGAGCTATGATGATGCCACTGCACTACTCCAGCCTGGGTGACAGAGTGAGACTCTGTCTCTTAAAAAAAAAAAAAAAAAAAAGTAAACAATGAAAAAAGTCACAAGTTATTAAAATTCTGTATAAACAAACACATTCTTACATCAATTCATAGGCCAACCTTCAACTTCTTTACTCCAGTTATTTTATATTTATAAAGTTAGAATATACCACTAAGCAGCCCTGAAGTACAGAATTTATGTATGAACACTAGAAAATTAAATGTCCTTACTAAATTCAAGTTCATTAAAACAGTTCATCTATCTAGCAACTTTGCCTAATAGAAAAAGACTCCAGAATCAGAAACAATTAAAAAAGCCTCTGAAGAAACAAAACAGATGCGGTGAAGTGTTACTACCCCCACCCCACCAATTCCTCAGAAGAGTCTCTTAGGCCTTATTCTGGGCCTGCCTACTTGTTATGCACAAAATTCCAATATGCTATTTAGCAAGTTTCTAGGTTCATGACAAATTAGAAATAGGAAACCATGAAAGATAAAAAGTAAGAACTGGGACTAACATACACGTACAAAATAAGAAGAACAAATAACCAGATGCCGATGGCAGTGAAATCAACACAGCAATAAAAGTCAAACAGGATGAAGCTTAAAGTAGAACCAGTAGGTGACAACTAAGACTGGTGGGGAGACTGGAATTTTAGGGACATTCTCCACCTCATCTGTGATTTGATAATCTAAAGAGCAGTTAAAATCATGGATTTTGAGTTTCAGTATAAGCACAGTCTAAGCTCCTGCTGCTCTATATCTTTGTCAGCAGACTAATATTCTTGAGTTGAAGGATACTCACCTGTATCACGATTTTAGAAACAAAGTCACAATAAAGTTTGTACATACACTGTAGGAATTATAAAGAAAGTTACTCAATTCCTAGATTAATTTATGCCAATTGGATGCACCTAGACCAGACTTTCACTGTCTATAAACAGCAGGGACGATGGCAAGTTCTATTCCAACAGAGGTGCTCTTTCCAGTGTTCTAAAATATTTCTAAGGTATGATTTTTTTTTTTTTTTTTTTGAGACAGAGTCTCACTCTTTTGCCCAGGCTAGAGTGAGTGCCGTGGCATCAGCCTCGCTCACAGCAACCTCAGACTCCTGGGCGATCCTCCCACCTCAGCCTCCCGAGTAGCTGGGACTACAGGCATGTGCCACCATGCCCGGCTAATTTTTCTATATATTTTTAGTTGTTCGATTAATTTCTTTCTATTTTGAGTAGAGATGGGGTCTCGCACTCCTGAGCTCAAACAATCCGCCCGCCTCGGCCTCCCAGAGGGCTAGGGTTATAGGCGTGAGCCACCGCGCCCGGCCCTAAGGTATGATTTTGACTGTACTTTCTAACCTCCTTTAATCTTTGCAAAATATCCAAGTTTGGTTCTCCAGTTTTTCTTTTGATTCCAGGATAACAAATATTTTAACAAACACACTTTCTGCTTAAATTAGCCTGGTAGACTTCCCAGGAGTCATGAACGATACAGCCCATACTTTTCTTCTCCTTGCCTGTAATTAGTTACAATGAGATTATATGTACAAAAGTCTTCCAGAAAATATGAGTTCTCTTCACAGTTCTAATCTGATCGTGTAAACTGAAGGCCTTTATACTCTTCAGTCTCTTTATTTAGACTGGGTATCTATGAGCCTGTATCTCTAAAATAATGAATTCTTAGCCAGTAGTGGTGATATACGCCTGCAGTCCCAGCTACTAAGGATCACTTGAGCCTAATATTGTTCACTAAAAAAAAAAAATGCTCAGCCAGGAGTTTCAACTCTAAAAAGGAAATCTGCTTCATTTATGACTACTACCATTTACCCTCTTACTTTCAAATACAGCAATAAAAAGCACCAAAATGTCATTACACAACTCTTCTTTTAGGGGTATATGGTTATCTTAATCCAACACAGGTTCTACAAAAGTACGTAGATGGGTTAAGATATGTTATACAGGCCGGGCGTAGTGGCTCACGCCTGTAATCCTAGCACTCTGGGAGGCCGAGGCGGGAGGATTGCTTGCGCTCAGGAGTTCGAGATCAGCCTGAGCAAGAGCGAGACCATTTCTACTAAAAATAGAAAATGGTTCACATTTGTAATCCCGGTGCTTTGGGAGGCTGCAGAGGCAGGAGGATCACTTGAGGCCAAGAGTTTGAGACTAGACTGGGCAACATAGCAAGGCTGTCTCAACAAAAAATAAGAAAAATTAGCCGGGTGTGGTAGCACACGCCTGTACTCCCAGCTTCTAGGGAGGCTAAAGGCTGGAAGAGTGCTTGAGCCCAGGAGTTTGAGTTTGAGGCTAAAGTAAGCTATGATGACATCACTGTACTCCAGCCTGGGCAACAGAACAAGACTGTCTCCACCAAAAAAAAAAAAAAAAAATCCAGATAGTAATAACTTAATTATAAAAACAACCACAGTGATACATCCACATGATGAAATTTTATTCAGTCATAAAAACGAATGAGTTCCAATACATGCTAAAATATGGAATAATCTTGGAAACATGCTAAGTGAAAGAAGGCAAACACAAAAACACACATTGCATGATTCCATGTTTATGAAATATCCAGAACAGGCAAATCCACAGGGACAGAAAGCACATTAGTGGTTATCAGGGCTGAGGGGAGGAAAGAACGGGGACTGACTGCTAATGGGTATGGGGCTTCTTTTTTGGAATGATGAAAATGTTCTGGAATTAGTGGTCAGAGTTGTAAAAATTCTATTGAATATACTAAAAACTACGCAATTATACAGTTTTTTAAGGTGACTTTTGTAGTAGGTGAATTACTACCTCAATAAAAAAAAAGAAAATGACCAAAACCCCCATCAAAACCAAATGTGAAATACTGTCGCAGCCCAATGGAGTCACAACAAAATTAGTTAGTGGATTTGAATTCTACTCAATCATTTCTCTTCAATATAAACAGTTCTCACTTTGCACAGTTCCCATATGAATGAATTTCAGTTACCACGGTTAATTAAGTAACTCTAGGCCCCCACCAAAATGGTTTAAATTTCAGTTACCACAGTAACTGTGAGTAATGACATAAAGTAAAAATCCTGCTGCTAGTTTATAAATTATTATATAAATAGGTGTGCATGATGATCAATGCTCAATAATGACATGTCTTTCAAAGTCTGTATCGGTTACTACGCATCCATTATTAAGTTCACATACAAAATAGCAAAATGTGTAGCTGTATTGCCTCCACGTGACATTTTACAAAAATGGATACTCAAAGTAGGGATCTGGCCAACAATGACATTGCAGCAAAGACGTGAAAAGTTGCCAACGCTGGAAATGAAATTCAAATCGAAAGTACACAGAATAGCTGACTGTGGGAATGCTGACACTGCTGCATTTGAACTAGACAGGCAGCCAGGTACTTAGCAACATAAATAAACTCCGTAACATAAATAAATGAAAAAGCAAACACTGACATCAATGAGGAAAGCGGCTGTGATGAAGGCATGAAGATATCCTACAGGATGTGACGCTGGCAAAAATCTTGTTCATGGAATTCTCAGAGATATTTCATGATACTGAAAGCACAAAGAAAATGTTGGAAGCTGATCCAAGTTAAGAGCATAGTAATTCACCAATGCGTAGAAAGGATGCGTTCTCCGTCTCATACATATGATGAGAAGGCAGGCACTGTCTAAGCTACTCTTTGTAAGTTTCTTAACAACGAAATATTACTTTAACATTAAAAAAACCCCAAATAATGAAATAAAACATGGGTAAATTTATCAGAATCTTATTGTAGATCATAAAGTAGCATTTCTCAAACTGCAATCTGGAATTTCTACATCAGAACACCTGTGATGCTCTTTAAAAATGCAGCTTCTTAGGCCGGGCGCGGTGGCTCACGCCTGTAATCCTAGCACTCTGAGAGGCCGAGGCAGGCGGATAGTTTGAGCTCAGGAGTTCGAGACCAGCCTCAGCAAGAGCGAGATCCTGTCTCTACTAAAAACAGAAAGAAATTGGCCAAACAATTAAAAACAGAAAAAATTAGCTGGGCATGGTGGCGTGTGCCTGTAGTCCCAGCTACTTGGGAGCTTGAGGCAGGAGGATCGCTTGAGCCCAGGAGTTTGAGGTTGCTGTGAGCTAGGCTGATGCCACGGCACTCTAGCCAGGGCAACATAGTGAGACTCTGTCTCAAAATAAATAAATAAATAAATAAATAAAAAATGCAGCTTCTTGGATATGCCCAAGACATAGTCAATCAGTCTTGGGAATGGAGTCAAGGAACCTGAATTTTTAATTTCCTTTCCAAGTGACTCTTATGTACACTTAAAGCTTAAGGAAAGAGACAAGCTGACTACATAAAAATGTTAAAACTTGGAGAGTAAAAATTACACAAACAAAAAAAACCTAGGAAAGAATATTTTAAACATTCATTAAAAAATGAATAGCTTTCAATTTTCAAAGAATTTATAGAATCAAGACAATACAAAATTAAAACAAAAAAAAGTCAACTCAATTAGAAAACACCCCTCATATTGTACACACTCTGTAAGTCTGATGAATCTACCCATGTTTTCTTCATATATTTTGGTATTATTTGTCATTTATTTTTATTAAAGTTCTTGTCACTTATAATTTGTTATGGAATAAAAATCTATGTAGTGAAGAATTAACCTCATTCAAAGAGCAGTGTGGCCTTTGTCCTTGAAATTGTCCTGTCTGATAAAGAGAGTGTGTGTCTGGAGGCTTTGACCTGTGGACAGTCAATGATGTGATCTATGACGGGGGCTTTGGGTGACCAGGTAACAGTTCAGCCACTGGAGGACAGGAAAGCAAAGATTCAGCACTTCCTGGACTCTGGCCTACGTGTCTATTCCCTTGGCTGACTCTGAATTGTATTCTTTCCCTGTAATAAAGCATAATCACAAGTACGACAGCTTTTAGTGAGTTCTGAGTCCTCCCTGTGAATTATAAAACCTAAGAAAGATTTTGAGAACCCACTGATCTTGCGATTAGTGTCAGTAGTGAGAGCAGTCTTGGGGAGTGTTCCTTCTAATTCACAGGTGACTAAAGTCTGAAAGGTGGTGTGTGGTGAGGACAATGTTGGGAACTAACTCTAACTCTTGCAAAATTCTTTTTAATTGGAAAAAGAAATTATATTATGAAGGTTTTCTCTGACTACCCTATTAAAAGAGCCTCTCGACTTAAGCCCATGGCTCTCCCCTATCCTCTGCTTTTTCCTCCCAGCAAGAATCACTCACTGCCTGGTGTTCTATTATGTCTACTGATCAAGTCCCCTCTTCTGTTCACAGCTGAACCTCCAGCACCTTGAACAGGGCCTGGCCCAGAAGAGCACAACTAAAATTTGCTGAATGTCTGGTGTAGATACATAGCATTTCTTCAACTACTCCCCTCTTTTCTTCCTCATTTCCCATAGGAACAAGTACCTCTTTTGCTATCGACGCCAAGGCAAGGCTGCACTGAACCAATTCTGCATGCTCCTTATCTAGGACATAAATACCATGTGGAGATCTTTCAAAGGAAGATGAAACTTTATAATTATTTTCCTCTCTACAAAATGGGAACGAGAGCAAAATTAAACTATAGCCTACACACTATATTTTGCACACTGAAAAAAATCCATATTATTCTATGCTAAAAAGTTCAAATAAAGTTTCTCTTAAGAATGAATAGGTGAGGACACTTAATTTCACTTTTCCCACACATCCTCAAAATAAAATTACCTCTGTATAAAATATTCATTTAACCGATCTTCAATGGAGTTTTTGCATACTTTTGCTGTAATATACCATAGCGCTACTATAGCATAAGTCAGTAATCTCACACTGCACTTCAGGATTTTTTAAAAATTCTTTTCATCACAAAAGTTATCTCAAAGGGTAGTTTACAAGGAATGATAACATGCACTAAATTATGAAGGACAGAACAGCAAACCAAGTTTAAGCTTCAGCTCTTTCATTCCCTAGAAAGGAAACTGAGTCTGCAATGTACAGACCTCCTTCTGAGGGTTAATAGGATTATTAAAGAAATTTCGACTTGGAAGGCAATGTATAGAACTATTAGATAACATTTGGTCACTAATAAAGAGCATAGAAGGAGGAAAAGATGTCTTCATGCAAGTTACTTTAAACAATCTAGATTAGGTTTACATTTCACATTTACTTGGACAACCTAGAAGAAAATCAGTTCAAAACAAGTAAAAATTCCTATTTAATCTAATGTAGATTCATACATATTAGATTATGTCTGCATTTTAAAACCGTTCTTCTCAGAAAAAGCTAAATTCAGAAAATAGTTAGAATTTAGGAAAATAAATTGGGCATTAATTTTATTGTCAATTTCTGGCATTTTGGTTTCCTTTCACCAAAGAAGGACTTCATTTACCAAGTCCTTCATAGCACTTGTCCTGAAAAAAACACTATGAAGGAAAAATTTCTGCAAGATCATTAAATTAGAATAAAAGGCATATGTTGCAAATAACACTATTCAGTGAAACTGCATAATGTATATATCTTCATTTTATCAATCTAGGTATATGATGTTACACGTATATGAAGCTAAGAAATGATGATTTAACAAAGTCTACTTTCTATTCAATAGCAATAGTTCATGGCTATCTAGTTTAGTTTCTTTACCTGTCCACTAAGAGAAGCTGGCTTAGATAAACATGGAAAACAACTGTTTGTTCAGTCAGTAGAACTGGGTCTTAACCTCATGTTCCACTGGAATCATGTCATTCTTTGTTATAGTAAGAAAAAAGGAGCTGTTTTCCACATCACAGCATTTCAGACTTTTATCAACGGACAACCAAGGTTGGCACTAATCCTTATCAAGGGAAACTGAAAGTACCAGTTAGGGTTAGGCTTTTTGGCTTTAAGACCATTATTTTTTTTTTTCTCCAGCTGCAACCTATCAGAGAGAATAAAAGATTTTTCTCAACTCACAAAATCACTCATTTTTACCATGATCTGATCTTCATTAAGATGGTCTCGGGCATTCAGGAATTTAAGCATGCTATTTCACATCAAGAATGAAGTAATATCCTAAAGATATTCCTGTTTCTTTCAAGGCTGACACCAGGACCCAGAAACATTTCCATCAGTTCAATATAAAATTTACATATTTATACTCCTACATAAGCCTCAAAATTTTTCGCCATAGGCACTTTATAATCATCAGAGTAAAGATCTGCCAGCATACAAATTGGCCAAATTTCCCTACCCACCTAAAGTATCATCACGAAGATTCTTCAGTTATGAAATACAATTAATTAGGTCAAAGAGCTTAAAATTCTTACTCTTTCCGAGACAAGAGTTAAATATAGTTCTAGACACACAGTGTCCCTAGCACCACCAGATTAGCTCTCTAGGCACGCTCTCTCTTTTTTTTCTTTTCCATTAAGCCCCTTCCATTCTAGGATAGGCACATTACCTTAAAATAACTGTGCATACTGCTGATGGGGGAATGAATCACAGAAGCAATTTCTCTGCACACATAAGGAGTCAAATTCACAATTAGCTTCAAAAGCGAGACTGCTAATTTAAGTTAGTGTTAAGAGCTAGTCTTCTCAGAATACATGCCTTACTATTTTATTTGAACAACTTTTCACTAGGCAGAAATTAACCTCAGAAGCCAGACATACCATATCATTCATACGCTTATTTTCTGCAGTCATTCACCCGCTGGCACCAGGATGAATTTTATTTTTGCCAATACCTCAAAATAGGCCTTTACTAGTACTACTTTGGTCTTGATTTCAGCTGACTCCTTCACTTTTTAGGCAAATCTGAATTAAAACAGAAATTTAATTTTAAGGGAAAAACCACTTTCATATAATGTAACTTTCTATAGAGTAATATTTCCAATAGAATTTAAAAAATCATGTTATTTAAAAAATTAAACAAAAATCTAGTCACAAGTAGTTTTTAAAAAAGATGATTTATGTAATTAGGCTTGACTTCGTGTTTCAGATCACAGGGACTGCTATTTTTCAGGATTCTACAGCCACCATATATAAAATCTCAGAGAAGTCATATCAACACATCTATTTTTCTGCATTTCTTCCCAAAAGAAAATGGGGTGACATTTAATACAAGATAAAAATTTTAGCCTTATTTTTTTTTTTCTCTTCAGAGATGGGGTCTTGCTCTGTGCCCAGGGTGGAGTGCAGTGGTGCAATCACAGCTCACTGCAGCGTGGAACTCCTGGACTCGAGCGTTCTTCCTGCCTGAGCCTCCTAAGTAGTTGGGACTACCATGCCTGGCTAACTTTTTTGCAGAAAAGAAGTCTCATTATGCTGCCCAGGCTGTACTCAAACTCCTGGCCTCAAGTGATCCTCCCACCTCAGCCTCCCAAACTGTTGGGACTACAGGAGTGAGCCACCACACCCAACTTAGCCTTTCTTCATTTAACAGTCACCGAGCGCTTATTTCTTGGAAGGGCTTATGTGGGCAGTATCTTAATACTCACGATCGACCCAGGAGACAGGTAAATGTTATCCCTGTCGCACAGATAAGGAGTCAGAGGCACTAGCAACTGTGGAGCAGGATTTAAATCAGACAAGTTGAACCCTAGCCTTGTCACAAACAAGGAGGATAGGAGTAGGGATGTAAAACGCAACTAGGGACTAAGGTTAGAATGTAAAAAACATGTATCTCACAAAAGTATGCCAAAATTTGCTGGCTGCAAAACTAAGCATGGCTCAAAAGAGTACAGAGAAAAAGGAATACTATCTCATTTCTGCATCGCATTGAAAACTCCATTAAAGGGGTAGAGAACAAAGACAAAAGAATTTCACTTACAAAGTCATGTTTTGAGGATAAGTACAAATACTCTAAGAAAAAATGGGTGAGATATAAGTGCAAGATATAAACAAATATACCAATCAAGACCTAGGACTTGTTAGTCCAATTTATTTAGGAGATGAAGTAAAAATAATCTCTCCTGACAAATACAGAAAGCTTCCTTCAGTGACTGATAAAACTCAAGTGTGATTATTTCAAAGGACAGTAGTGGTACAGTATTCTTCTTCAGGAATGCTTTTTAAAATTAGTAGAAAGCCAAAAGGAAAAACTGATTCAACTGCCACTCTGTCCATAATTTCAAGTCTGTATCTAATGCTCACGGTGAGGTTAACTGACTCAGCTAATTTCAAAGCTGCACATTGCACTTGACGCCAGAGCTTGAGAGAGATTTAAAGCATAAATTTTAAGACTCATGAAATTATAGGTTATCACAAGGAAAAGGAATGTGGATTGAAGCTGTAAGTACACAGTTTGTTTCAAAAAGAGAAAAATACCACTTGCTTGACAGTCCTATTTACAGAAATATATTTAATACGTAAAGGCCCTAGGCAACATTACGCTTGTTAAAAATACTATTTTAACTTAACACTAGCTGTTACTCCCCCCATCCTTAAGTAAGCTGCATAATTTTAAGAGCGTCCTACTCATAAGACTGACAAGACCTTTCCTTCTCCAGTGCACATCTGGGGCACCGTGACTGCCAAACATTATGATGGAGAAAATTTTTATAGGCCGTGGGATAAAATAACCTCATTTCTCCTTCATGGACTTCAAATGGGACTTTTCAACATAAAAATACATGAAAATTATTTAGTCCATATTATAAGAGATGAATGAGGAAAACTCTAGACTTTAAAGTAATTAAGATGAAGAGAGCAAAATAATTAACAAAGGATACAGAATTCAGAAAGCTATGATCACACAATCAAAAATGACTTACACAATTACTCATCTGTATGTTTTATTATTCTTTGGAAAAGAACTTTCCGTATACTAAAAAAATAACTTTCTGAAAAGTGCTATCCTGCATGAAAACACATACCCATTTATCATTTCAATCAGGCACTGTTACCAAACTTCGGACTTGCTCTGTCATTTCTGAAAATTAACACTTTCTTTCCAAGAGCCACTCAACGTGAAGACTGGTCACCATCTGTTCCCACCAAAGTCAACTTCTATTTTAAAAATCACAGTCTGCCATCACGCCCACCTTACTACAAACAAATGCTTGATACAATCCCAGCCACTGATTTTTGAAGGGCCCCGTTCACCTGAGAAAGATTCTACGTTGATTAACAAGTTCATTAATACTAACGTCATCCGGGTTAATTTTCAGTGCATTTTCAAAAAGATTGCATTAGACTAATTTTCCGGCTTTAGTCTAAACCGCCGCTGTGGCTAGTCCACACATGCAAAGCTGGAGTGACTGCAGGCGACCGACCCGCACCAACTTCGGGCGTGGGTTCCGGGGCCGCGTTCCTCCGCCCAGCTACACCGGACCCTGAGGCCAGTGGTCTGAACGTCCGGCCGCCGCGGGCTGGAGTGGGTCTGGGGTGGAGCCAGAGGCGCCCGGCCCCGGGTCCTGGAGTGGCTCGGCCCCGCACACCGGTGGACGCCGGAGCCGGAGCCGGGGCCGCAGCCACAGCCCCGCAGGCCCTCGACGGGCTGCGCCGGGTAGCCGGCGGACAGACCCGGGGAGGGGAGCCGCGGCCCGCCCCCACCCCGCCCAACGCTCCGCATTTGTTCTCTTTTCGCTCTTACCTTTTCGCACAGCGTCCGCACTTGGTTTTCGTTAAGCTGTTTACACTCGTTCAGTTGCTCGACCCACTGGTCCAGCTCCTTGGTGAACGCCTTGTCGTCCATGGCGGCCGATCCCCTTCCCTTTCCCCGCCGCCACCCTCCCCCCTCCCCGCCCCCACCCGCCCCCGCCCGGGGCGCCGCTCCCCTCTCCCGCCGCCGCCCGCTCCCAGCCGGACAGGAGGGAGCCGGGGAGCGCGGCCGCTAGCCCCGCGCCCCACCCAAGCCCAGCGGCGGCTCCGAGCGCGCGGCCTCGAGGAGACCCCTGGCCGGCCTGCCCCGCCCGGCCGCGCAACCCGGGAGTCGGTGAAGAGTGCGGGGAGGTTGGGCGGAGCGCGGCGCGGGGCCTCGACGCAGCTCCCGCCGGACGCTAACTGCCCGCTGCCTCCGCCGGCCTCTCCCGGCTTTCGTCCGTCTTCTCTCTCGCTCTTTCTCTCCCCTCTCTCGGGGCTTCCGTCATCGGCGGGGCATTTCCGCCGGGAAGAGGCGAGCAGGCGGCGCCGCCGGGGCGCGGCACGCGAGGAGCAAAACAGCGCCCTCGCGTGGCTCGGCGGAAAAACGGCCCAAGGGGCCAAGGGTCGTGCCTTTTTCCCTCTTCCCTTTTGTCTCCTTTCCCACCCCGGGCCCCAGACCAAGCTCTCCTGGCTCTCGCTTCATATTCTGGTCTCTGGAGGAATTGTGTCCTCACTTCAGCCTCCTGCAGTGCTTCTTCAGCACTCTGGACAGGGAATTGGGACCGCTTGGGCTTTCGCTAGACAACGTTGTCGTCCCAGAGTCCTAGCACTCGCCCATAGCAGGCATTCAATATTTATTGAGTAAAGACATTATTTCTAGCCTTGACTCTAGCTGTGGGGCCCTAATATCTCGAATCCTCCCTTTCAGCATTAGAAAGATGAAACGATCGTTCTTCTTGATAATCTGTGTCCGGTCCCGCTCCAGCATTCTCTACTGTTTCCTGCAATGTTTACTGAGTTGTGATGATTCATTCATCCCACAAATACTTACCGAGCAGCTGCTAGCTGCCAGATACCTGGTAGAACATTTGCTAAACGACTGTCCTGCCACTATTTGAGGTACACACTATTGCGGCTGAACCCAAGTATGAGGCAGCATCCTGCACCAGAAGGCAAAGTTGGCTTTGCCAACTTCCTGTGCCCTTGGACAATCACCAACCCTCCTCAACCCTCAAATATTCTTCATCTGTTAAAAGCAGTAAAATCTACTTTTTCAGGTTGTGAAGATTACGTTTTAAAAGTGCCCGTTGAATAGTACAGTGTAAGAGCCATGTGCAAGTTGCCTTATCCCTCCCAGGGAACAATTACAGAAAACTCCAGATAGGTGGCATTTGGACTGAATTTTGAACCTTCTCCCCAGGCAAAGCCTTGGAGTCCTAGAGAAGAGGAAAAGAGTTCTAAGGAATTTGTGTGTGTGTGTGAGCGTGTGTGTGCATGTGTGCCAGAGGACAAATGTGTGAAAGACCTTTGTTTCGAAAGCTGTAAATACTCCTAGCAACAGAAATAGATGGTGGGAAATGAGGCTGGAAGAGCTTCCACTCTCAAGCAGCTTGTAAACAGTAACAAACCAATTGAACAAAACAAGAAAACATGGTGCAACAATACTGGAGAGAAGGGGTACCTGTATCATTGCAATAGCTATTGCATTCTTGTCTATAAAGGCTTAAAGGAGGCTGAATTTCAGCTAACTCTGCAAAGCTCAGAATGAAGGTGAGAGTGAGAATGATGTTTTTGGGGTTCCTAGACAGAGAACAAAAAATATACCTTGAGGAGAAATGGCAATTATGGATGATGGTTAGTAAGGAAGGCCATTGAAATGGAAGCAAATGTGTTTGGAATTAATATGAGAGCGCGTTCTTAGAGTTGGTGGTGAGTAGGTGAGTTTGTGAAAGCAGGCCTCCTGAAAACTCTAGTCAAGTAGTGCTGTAGAACAAATAAGAATTGTTTTGAGTGCTTCCCATATAATAAGTATTTTACATATACTTTCCCATTTAATCCTCCAATAACCCCCGGAGGCAGGTGTTGTCATCATTACCCTCCATCTTACAGGTAAAATAAAAGACACGTAGAGGTTTAAAAACACCTGCCTCTGCTGTCTGGAGGAGGGAAAGCCTGAGAATTGTAGACCAGCCGAGGAGCTAGGTGATTGCGGTATCAGTTTTTGCTATTTTGGTCGTGAAGGCATTTTATTTAAAAATAAAAACTATAATGTATAAACTTTTTTCTTTCTTTGCTCTTTGCTTCTGTCACGTATGTTTGTGTGCGTATGTGTTTTCTCCTGCAGAACATAATCACCAATCTCCACTCCTTGCTAATTACTTGTCATGCCAAGCTGCATTTAATATTAGGTTTGTAGGCCACTTCTAAATTTTGTATGCCAGAAGTGTTATTTTTATTCTCCCTCATTTTGGTCAATTTTAAAATTATTCACTTCATCAGCTCCTTTGCCTTAAAAGTACCATGTTAGGTTTTGTTCCTACACAATTGACTAGGCTTTTTAAAAATATATAAACATCGGTATTTTTCTTGTTTTATACTATTTAAAATACGAAATATGAATCACTTATGTCTTGTAACGTATCCATAGAGTTATATGCTATGTTAAAATTATACATTGTATTGTGCCCAGTGCAGTGGCTTGAGCTTGTAGTCCCAACTACTCAGGAGGCTGAGGTGGGAGGATCACTTGAGGCCAGGAATTCCTGACCAGCCTGGGTGATAAACAGTGAGAACCCCATCTCAAAAAAAAAAAAAAAAAATATATATATATATATATAAATTATATTAGCCTAAGTAAGATTCTTCTATACCATTATAGTCCTCAAAAGATTAAAAAAAATTGATTTCTAGTTCAAATACCTTCTGATATATGTAATGTGAATATTATTGAAATTGCCACAGAGAATTCTACATAAGAATCTCTACGGATTAAAAAATTAAAATAGACAAAGTCAAATTGGAAATGCTTTCTCTTGACTTTAAAAACAACAAACCACAATTAATAAGAATACCATAGTTCTTGTCTCTGCCCAAAAATGTGGTTTTAAAAAACCTTTTAAAATGTATCGAACAAGAGATGGAATTATTTAAAGATAAAGGAATCAGAGCAGATGCTATATTTAACATTTTATCCTTCTTTGTTGACCTCAGGAGGAAGGTCAGTTCAAATTCCTTAGTACACCGCTATGGAAGTAGAGTCCTTTATATCTTTATGCCGTGGCGTCAGCCTAGCTCACAGCAACCTCAAACTCCTGGGCTCAAGCGATCCTCCTGCCTCAGCCTCCTGAGTAGCTGGGACTACAAGCATGCACCACCATGCCCGGCTAATTTTTCTGTTTTTAGCAGAGACGAGGTCTCGCTCTCTTGGTCAGGCTGGTCTTAAACTCCTGATCTCAAGGGATCCTTCCGCCTTGGCCTCCCAGAGTGCTAGGATTACAGGTTTGAGCCACTGTGCCCAGCCCCAAATACTTCCTTTTTATAGGGTTGACATAAAGATTGATATACACTTCAACAGCATACTTTTAGCATGAATCAGATGTTCAATGATTGTTCACTGTATGTCAGCTAATGTTTAACCAAACATGCTCAGTTGACTAGACCATCTTCTCTACAGACTCATTCACACTAAAAAAGAAAAAAAAATCTTGTCACAGCCTAAATTCTTATTTAAGAAAATAGCCTTCAAAAGTAAAAGGAGTTACAAAGCTCAATGCTGTTGCTGTTTCTCATGATAATAAATTAAAATGTAACATGTTGAGATAAATGGTTCCAAAGAACATTTCAAAGGAGACTTCTAATAAATAAAACAGATGAATTCTTGACAGTAATAAAGCAGAGAGCAGAGCTTACATAAAAAATGAGGATATATATCCTTACAAAATTTTCCTGTCCACATTGCATTAGTAATCAACAACCCCTTCACTTCCCAGTTTTTCATTAGCTAGCAATTGTTAACTAGGAATCTGCAGTTACTGCTCTTAGAATTGGATTAATCAATTTAAAAAATACTGGTCTACCCAGAGACTCAGGAGGCTTAGGTGGGCGAATTGCTTGAGGTCAGGAGTTCAAGATCACTCTGGGCAAGACTCCATCCCTACAAAAAAAATTTAAAAATTAGCCAGGTGTCGTGGCACCTGCCTGTAGTCCCAGCTACTCGGGAGGCTGAGGCAGGAGGATCGCTTGAGCTTAAGAGTTTGAGGTTGCAGTGAGCTATGACGATGCTGGGGCAACAGAGTGAGATTGTCTCAAAAAAGGGTCCAGAGCCTTACTCTTATCTTGAAGCCTTATGTCATTTACTCTAAATAATGTCTTTGGGGAAGACATTAGCTTGAAATGACCTCAATCAGTAGTTTTGTATATATATATACACATTCAAAAAGCATATTCTCAAATAGCTTAGGAGTGAGGATGACACGCTTTGGAAAACAATGGCTCAAAAAGGCTCCAATGATGACAAAACATTGACATCAAAATACATTAAAACGTTCTTATATAACATGATTTTTAAATATTTTATCTATATTCTCAAAGGATTATCAAAACACTGTTTTGGAGGAATTTTCTTACTGGTAAAATGGGGTGCAACCTCCCATTTGGCTACATTCATTGATGATTACCTCCTCAAAGAGACCTTCCCTGAACATCTCGGCTTACGTATCATTCAGTCACTCCCTATTAGTTCTTAACATCTCAATTCTCATGATACGAAATTATTTATTCATGTTTATTACCTGTCTCCTTTGACTGGAATGAGAACTTCGTGACGGCAGGGACTTTGGCTCATCATATGAAACTACAGACAGCAATGAAGTCTGTAAGAGTGAGGGGGAAAAGAGGGATGGAGGTGAAAGCAAAAGCAGCTGGAGTGGAAAAGTGGAAACTGCTCCAGCAGTTTCTTTAGTTATCTAATTGTGATGGTTTGAATGTGTCCCCCAAAGTTCCTATGTTGGAAACTTAATCCCCAACGCGACAGTGTTGAGAGGTAGGACCATTAGAAGTGATTAGGTCCTGGGGGCTCTGCCGTCCTGATGGATTAACGTTGTTATCATGGGAGTGGGTTTGTTACCACAGGAGTGACATTCTTATAAAGGATGAGTTCTATCTCTTGCTCTTTTACCATGTGATGCCCTCTGCCACGTTACATCCTCACCAGATGCAGCCCTGATCTTGGACTTTCCAGCCTCCAGAACTGTCAGCCAAATATGTTTCTTTTTCATAAGTTACCCAGTCTATGGTATTCTCTTACGGCAACCCAAAACGAACTAAGACACTAATGAAGTCAGTTTTTCGTAGACTGTTCTTCATGTAATGGGTATGTGTAAACCAAGAAACGTTCATATTTATGCTTGCTTTACAAAAACACAAACAAAAAAACCTCTGAAATTAGAAGGAATCCAGTTTATTCAGATAATTCTTTTAAGTTCCAAAACAGTATTTACAAACAAACAGGATTTTTTGCTTATAATGTTTGCTCAATTTAAGTCTATTTTCATAATCAGAACACATACTTGAGGGGGAAAATACTTCATTTTTACATATTCTGTCAAAGTGCAGGTTTTTAAATGTAACTGATTATAATAAGGTTTTTTTGAAGAAATTAAAACCCATGAAATAAAAATATCACAAATACAATGTCAACAGAATCTGAAAGTTGTTTAAAAAGAGTGAGTCTTTAACAAATGGATGGCATATTTGACTGCTTCCCAATCAAGGTGTTTTGAAACCAAGTCTGAATATTAATGAAGTATCACTTTCCTCAAAATTGGCTTTGTCCTGACTTTACCTCTTCAGACAATACTGTGAAGCTGAATCTGCCCCAGACCCCTTACGAGAAGCTCTCTTTCTACCTTCCTTCCCCACCCCCTCTTATTTTCCAAACTATCTCAAGATCACTCACTTCTGTGGCAGTTTCCTAGAACTCATACCTATCCTCTTAACCTGTCTTACAGTAAACTATAAACAACAAAACAATGCTTCAAATATGCCATCTATTTAACTTTTGGTTTACTAATATGTTTAATAATCAACTTTGTACCATCTTTCTGTAATCAAAGATAATTGACTGAGGCAAACATAAATCATTTTTTGAATACCAGTTAAAATTGCTGTTTCATACCTGTTCAGGAGTTCTGATTAGACAGACTATTTTCAAATAAAACAAGTACATGGACAAAATGTAAATGTTATTTTAATATTGCTTTAATTCTATCATCTTTTCAAATTCCTTATTTCTTTCAGTTACAGTTGTTTGCTTGCCTTTCCCCCTTTAAAGATCTGTATATTAAAGAAGAAGCCTAAGTATTGTGAGTTCCGTCCTATTTGGTGAATGTGAGGAAAGAGGCTTATATCCTAGGGGTTTCTCAATGTCTTTCTGAATGGAAAAATTAACAAAGTTTAATTTGTTATAAATAAACAAAGCAAAATTATACTTTCTTTGGAGGCCTGTGCCAGACAACATAAAAAGTATGCTAACACAAAAAGTATGCAAAAACACTGAAGCTTTGCTACCTGTTTCAGCCAAAGCAAATCTCTTTTTAAATTTTAGGATCAATTAGCACTTGAGAAAAGTCTATCCAATTGTGAGGGCTTTTTCTGACTGGGGTCTTACAGAAAACAGGAATAGTTATTGAGTAAGAAAGGTAATGTACAAGCAGAGATGTTGCTGAAGACAACAGTTACATACTACATCCTGTTGTCTTACAATAGAGTTATTACTAAGAGATCTTTCACTTTTGCAGAAAGTGGAAAAAAAAAATCTATGATCAGAACATTAAAAAACTTGTATTTGTGTCACATTAAATTACTGTAATAAGACTATAAACATTATTGTCTATTATTTGCTACAAAATCATTAAAAGAATCACTAAAATTGTGAAATACAAAAGAAATAATCTTGTAGAAATGGTTCATTGAAAAGGCATTAAAAGTGCTTCAAAATTCCGATATAATGAATTACACAACTGTTTTTAACATAAAATTAAAAACAGTGTCTAGGAAACACTGAAAGTATGCAAACTAATTTTTTTATTCAAAGTATTTTACAAGTAAAAATTATAAAATACTGAAATTAAAGGAACTCACCATGTTAGACATAAAATTGTAAATTATATGAATAAAGTGTTAAGAATTATGAAGTTATTGGTCTCATGACCAAGAAAAATTTCTACTTCCAGCTCAATCTAATGCACAGTATCATAAAAAATGTATTGAAAAATATCAAAAATAAAAATCTGATTTTAAAGATTTTACCACTACTGCTTAACCTTAATATGAAATGTTGTATTAACTCCCTTTATAACTGCATGGAAATAATTTTGGTATTTAAGATGTTAGAAACTGATTTATTACCTTTTGTGATACACTGTTGCATTTATACATTTTATAAAGGACTATATGATTTACACTTTCTACCACATTTATACATATTTAAAACTTGTTAAATGTTAAAATAAAAAAGTACATAAGTAAAAAGTATTTGGAAAAACTTGTTACATCTCCTTTATTTCAGTAGATGGAAGACTATTTTTCAACGTCCTGGCTGAAAGGGTTCTTGTTGCCATGGAGCTGAAAGAAAAAACCCACAAAGATTTATATGAATTAATGATATAGACTACTGGTACATTATAGTATAGTGGAAAGAACCATTAAGTTAGAGTCAAGAAGATCAGAGTTCAAAGTGCACATCTGTCCCTTAGTATCCTTAGGAGCCTGAGAAAGTTATTTAAGGCTCTCTGAGGAGTAGTTTCCTTATCTGTAAAAGAACAGTATCTCTACGTCTTTCTCAGATATTCTGTGAAAATTAAAATACAATAACAAAATGCGCCTGACTGGGCTCACTTAAGTACCTTCCTTTAGTTCCATTTTGTGGTGATGAATACAAGTGTCATGAGCAAAACAGTGACATCTTTTTAAGGATGCAGTTCCTGTAAGTGTGAGAGGTGATTTCTATGGATCATTTGCACTCATGAACACTCAAAGATGTGCAGGCTGGGTGCAGTAGCTCATGCCTCTAATCCCAGCACTATGAGAGGCTGAGGTGGGAGGATCACTTGAGGCTGCGGCTGGGAGTTTGAGTCTAGCCTGGGCAATAGTGATACCCTGTCTCTACAAAAAAACCCAGAAAAATTAGCCTGGCATGGTGGTTCATGCCTATAGTCCCAGCTACTTGGGAGGGTAAGGCAGGAGAATTGCTGGAGCCCAGGAGTTTGAGGTTGCAGTAAGCCATGATGAAGCCACTGTACTCTAGCTTGGGCACCAGAGCAAGATCCTGTTTTTAAAAAACAAAACAAAAAAGATGTGCTTATGACATGGCAATTGCCTCAATTTTTTAAGAGAGTAACTTTTGAACACTATAATAAGCAAAATTGTTTCTTTTATTTTCATTGGACTAATTAAGGAGGTAACAATTAATATTTTTGAGAGTCATAGCTGGACTTGATTCTGGAACTATCTTTTTTTTTAAGAGTCAAGAGTCCTGCTCTGTCACCCAGGCTGGAGAGTACAGTGGCATGATCATAGCTCACTGCAGCCTAATAGAGAAAAATTTTCCAGTTTCAGAGCAAACTGCCAAGTTCTTACGCATTTCAAATAACTCCATTCACTTACACCAAGATATTGTATTAGAAAACTGGGAAAAAGAGAAAAGTTGCTTTATCTGATTGAAGTTCCTTTTCCTACCTTCGTCTTTTACTCTATGTTTTCTTCCAATTATCAAAATAATGTACGCTTCGCTGGGCACAGTGGCACACACCCGTAATCCTAGCAGTCTGGGGGGCCCAGGCCAGAGGATTGCTTCAGCTCAGGAATTAGAAACCAGCCTGAGCCAAGAGTGAGACCTCATCTCTACTAAAAATGGAAAAAATTAGCCGGGTGCAGTGGCGTGAGCCTGTAGTACCAGCTACTTGGGAGAGTGAAGCCTGAACCCCGGAGTTTGAGGTTGCTGTGAGCTCATGGCACTATAGCCAGGGCAACAGAGCGAGACTCTGTCTTGGGGGGGGGAGGGGGGGAGTATGCTTCACAGTAGAAAATATAAAAAATACAGAAAAACATTCTCCACAGCCCCCAAATTTTACCACCTGGAGATAAACAAGTTAAAATGTTGGTGTATTTCATTTCAGTATGCCTACACATTTCCTTATTCACGTAGTTAAGTTTTTATAATATAGTTTTTAAAACTGTCATGTCATTAAAAACTACTAACTCTTTCATGGCTCCATTATATTTCAGTGTATGGATTAACTATAACTTACTTAATGATTCCCTACAGTTTGGTCCCTACAGGACATGTTAGTGATATTACCAGGTCTTTTTAATTTTTGACAACTAGATTTCCACCTGACAACACAATGCAACTCTGCTCAACCTGCAGACAATTCTACAAATCTGCATAGAGAAATGACTGCTGTGTATATTTACATATTTCACTTATTGTAAATTCTATTTACATAAATGTACAAAAAGTAAAAATTCAACGAACGAAACATTAAAACTTGTGAAACTCACTAGAATTCCAAGAAACTTGTGGAAGCACAGCTGGATTAGGAAGGGAAGGGTATGGAGCTTGTAATGGTTGATGAGAAGCATACTGTGAAAAAATCGGCTGCTGAAAACTGTAAGAAATAGGCATTTGAGATTGAAAATACCCATTCACTGGCACAAAGCCATGTGCTTGTGGCGCACCAGCAAAGTAACTAAAACATTGAGAGTACAGGAGATTAGAATGTGTGCTTTGGACAGCACTTGCAACTGCAGTCAACATCCCAGAAGGAGGTGCCTGTACTTCGTATGATGTTATCCCTTGGTACGTCTGGGTAACAGCGTTGCCGCTGCTGCTGCTGTAATGATAAACACACCAAGCATAGGATGGATATGAAGTTCCAAATGAATGCTCTGAAGAATTATATATTGGGGTGCATACAGACTGTGGAAGTTCATCCCAACACGTGGCACCATTCTGAGTTAGGACTTTTGAATTTTCATCATTTTGTTGCTCGGAAAAAGAATACTCTGCTCTTTGATTCACATTAAGGGTTATCTGTCCAGATGCTTCGAAAGAAATAGTACTGGGATTCAATGTATCCTTCATATATTTCTTCTCTGACTCAGATTTTGCAGACTGTGTTTTACTTATTTCCAGAACAGGAATTTTTTTCTGGATAAATACGGGTTCTGGAGAATTCATGCATGTGGAATTTTTAATAGATGAATTTAATACTTCGTTATCTTGAAGTTCAAGGACTGTGTCATTCATTTCTAGATTGGTATGAATATCCTTCACAAAATGGAAAACAGGCTTTGAGAGCACTGATGCATTAGGCACAAGAGAAGCATCAGCTCCTGGTTTTATGTCTAAAAGACAAGTTTGCTGTGTGGAATCTGGAGAACTTTTAAGAAATTTCTGTGAAAATGTCTCAAGGTCTTTTGAAAATGTGCCATCCATACTTTTTTGGTCACAAATTGCAAAAGCAGCGCAATCTTTCTTATCATTTTTTGTTTCAGCAGCACAAAAATTCTTATTTTTCTTCTTCATGCTATTTAAATTTCCCTGTTGTCCAGTGAAGTGTTGTGAAGCATCAGATGAAATATTACTTAAATCTATTCTGCTTTCTGCCTTTAATGAGCAAGTGTCTTTTAGGTTCTTTAAAGGTAAAAGTGATCCAGGTAGTAATCTTTGCTTTTCAATCTTTTCTGGTGATATGCGGTTTCTTTTCAGATTGTCAGAGGAACTCGATTCTATTTTGTTTTCACTTTTGGGATGAGATTCCGTAGTCCTATTAAGTGTAACACATATATACAAGCAATTTTAATACACAGTGTCACGAAATCTTAACACAAATACGTATCTGAAATTTCTATTCAGGAGAAGAGTTCTGACGATTCACATTTTCTCATTCTATTGGCAGCATACAAGCAACATTTTCCCAATTGCCTTGGTTTGAATTTAGATGTTTTTCCTGAAGATGACATCCCTCCACATTTTAAATGTTATTTCCAATACTGTAAAATAAACTATTTTGTCCTTCAGACACTTCCTGATAGAGGCTTTTTTAAAGTAGGAAACTATCACTATTGAATTGTACAGTATAGCTTCTAATTTTATATATACCTCCAACCCACTGACAATATTCATTACTTATTATAACTGATAAAACTACCAGCTGTTTCCCACCCCAAAAGATCTCTTCCCTCTCTGTTATAACACCCTAAGATATTTTCGTCAATCCATCCCTAAGAGTAGGAAAAGCAGACCTCCAAAATTTCCTGCCAATTTAATATTCTTGGCAATCTTACCTAAACTTAGACAGTCTCAAGCAGGCTGAAAGAAGCGTTCATATGGGAATGTTTAGAGCTGGACAGTTAATACAGGTTCCCAAGGTAATTCTCACTGTAGCCTCGAACTCCTGGGCTCAAGGGATCCTCCTGCCTCAGCCTCCTGAGTAAGCTGGGACTACAGGTGCATGCTATCATGTCCAGCTAATTTTTTTAAATTTATTTTTATTTTTGTAGAGATGGGGGGGTCTCACTAGAAGTAATATTTCTCTATAGACAAGAAAAATTCATCTTTGGCCTGGAATTTATATCTCCCACTTAGGAACAAAAAGCCCCATATTTTACTGAATCCAGCCTTTTCAAAAGGCATTTTAATAATGACCTATTAATATGTGGGCATCCAATCCCATATAATACTTTGAGATCCCAGAAAGTATTAATTTTGATTTTATTGTATTTCTAATGTTTCAATGGTGTCTTGAACTTGAGACTGGCAGCTGCCTCAATGGTCTGTCCCTTTATGTCACCCTCTTAGGGAATATTTATTTCTATGAAGATAGCACCCTACATTACCTTACACTAGAATTCATTTTTCTCCAGTGAGTCAATTTATTGTTTGAGAAGCAAATAATGCCTATACTTAGTTAGCAAAACTAAGATGATGATAACTGTTTATATTATCTAATTAAGCCTATTCACTTTTATGTCACTACACAATTATTCAGTCATATATGCCAGAAAAAAGATTCTAGAAATGAAGTAAATGTTACATTTAAAGAAGCAAAACCAAATAAGACAGAAATGAGATTGCATATATCTTTTTATTTTATATTACTCATTATCCTTCACAAAATGGAAAAAACAAACAAACCCCAAGCTGGTCACACATTCAAAATCTTACAGAGTCAAATGACACAAGAAATGGTCAAGTCTAGTGGTGCCACTTCATATCAAAATCAGAAAAATATAATGTGAGTTTTTCATAAAGATAATTTATTCAGTTTTAACAACTAGTCTTTGAGATCATTTTCTTCCTATTTTATGATATTAAAACATCCTTTTATGAAATAGTGGTCTATTTAATATGTGTGTCTATGACACATACACTATTTATATTAATGTTCCCACTTGTAAGTTGGCAATTCATACCCCTTTAACAAATTCTGAAACCTGCTGGTATGTGAAATCCGTAAGTTTAATAGTAAATCATCTAATCACCTGTCCTATTCTTTTATGCTTTTTAGGAAATGAGTTTGCTAAGCCCCATAAATTTTTAAGTAATGTCTATCAAATACGAACTTTCCTGTCTTACTCTGTGAAACAATCACCTTCTTCTAAGCCTTAGCTAACTTACTTCTTTCTTCTAATTAGACTCTCCTTACCTTTTAAATCACTGAATTACTGAAAAAAACATATTTCACATGACATTAGCCTTTAATATTTACAGAACAAAGTTCAAACTCCTTAGACCTAACTTAAGACATTGTATAATGTGAAACAAACTTTTCTCTCCTTAGCTTGCTCTTGCCCCGCAAGTTAAATGTATGATCCATTAGACTTAAATAACTGTTTTATTCTAATTCTTTAATATTTGCCCAATTTTGTTTAGTTTTTTTTCAGATAGGGCTAATGGCAACTCTTACCTTGGATCCTTGAATGTTGTCTTTTCTCTGATTTTTGTGACCTCTTTCATGTTCACCTGTTTAAAACATACAAAGAAAATCTGCATTGGTGATGACAAAATATATTATTTCAATATTAGATATCTGCAACTGTTTGCCCTGTCATCACCTAAAATTAAACTTATTAACAATCATTTCCCCCTCAAGAAACCAGTGACTCTGCTGGACTTCCCATATTTCGCGTGTATTTGGCATAACTTTAATTTTTTTTTTAACTTTTTTATTTTTAAAGAAATCTATAACATTCTTCTTATCTCCATATCCTAAAACTTATCTTCGGAGTCCTTTTAGGACTGTTCCCTCTTTTATGCATTTAGTAAACCAGGGGCTAAGCCCCACTGATTCTTTAAGTAGTCTGTCAAATATGGAATTTTCCTTTCTTATTCTGTAAAACAGCATCCTTTTCTAAGCCATGATTGACTTACTACTTCTGTACCTCTACAGAAAAAGTATATGACTTACTACTTACATACTCCTATACTCAGAATCTCCTCACCCTTTAAATCATTGAAAAACCACATTTCACATGACATTACACTTGAGTATGTACAGAATGATGTTCAAACTCCTTAGGCCTATATTTAAGACACCTTATAATCTGAAATGATCTTCTCCATCCTTAGCTTACTCTTACCCTCTAAGCTGAACTGTTCCAGACTTATTTTTTTAATTTTTAAAAATTGTCTTATAGTTTCTTTTCCCCTCTAGTCCTTGACTCAGGATCAGACTTTATTATTATGCCAAAAAATACAGAATACTTCATGAATTTGTGTATCATCCTTGCACAGATGCCACACTAATCTTGTTTTGTCCAACTTTAGTGTTTGTGCTGCTGAAGTGAGCACCAGACTTAAACTAATTTCTCAAATGATGTCAATAAGAATTCTATCTTTGCTAACATTATTTTCCATAACTTAAATACCCTCTTCATTTTTACCTTCATCTGATAGTGTTTTCTTCCTCTAAGGCAGAGCTTTGGTCTGCATTCTTTCATGAAATAAAGAAGTCTTCCCTAACAATGTAAGCTTTTTTTTTTTTTTTGCTTTTCTCACTAATACCTACAAAACTTTTTTTAGTATCACCCTGACTTTACACTTTTTTTCTGAGATGGGGTCTTGCTATGTTGCTCACGCTGGACTCCAACTCCTGGGGCTCAAGGGATCCTCCTGCCTCAGGCTCCCAAGTTGCTGGGACTACAGGTGTGCGCCACCACACCTGGCTCCTCACTTTACTCTTGATGTGAAATACACTTGTGTTCTTGCTGTGTTTTGGAAGTATGTTCGTAAGCTGGTTGTTTATTAAGTATTTTCCTATAAATACAGTGTAATAGATGGTGATTAGATTTCTAGTCTATAGAACTAGTTTAACAGATACAATTAAGAGAGAGCAGAAAAAGAATCCTACTTTTCATTTTGTATATAGGTTTGTTTCTTTACTTCTGAACTAAGGAATTCTTGAGAAGTTTTAAGAGAAGCCTTTGAGCGGAGAGGAGGTGGAACTGTCAGTATGGGTTCTGGAACCAGAATGCCTGGTTTTAGGACTGGGTGCTCCCATTTACTAACTCTGTGACCTTGGGATAATCATTTCATCTTTCTGTGACTCAGTTTCCCTATCAAGTAAGATAACAGTGGATACATCATAAAGGTTTTTGTGAAAAATAAATGAGTTAATATTTATACAATCCTTAGAACAGTGCCAAGTACATATTAAATGCTATATAAAATTTGTTTATACAGGATTTCTTCTAACTCCTTGATAATCATCTATTGAAAAATATCTGTCCTTATTTCTCCATCTGGATGATAACGGTCAAGAAGACAGGCTTCATTAGCCAGTTTTTAAAATTCACTACATTGGGCATAGGTCTGTTATAGAGAGAGGCTGCTCAATAAATACTGGTCACTCATTTAACTCACATTCATAATATTAAACTTTCCCTTCAGCTATTAAAATTCACATCTTCACAAGAAATCTTTCTAAATTTAAAAATTTAAATTTTTATGTTTAAAAGGTAGACATTTGAGAAGTCTCCCATATAGGGTATCAACTGTATAATTTTATAGACAATATGAATTACTTAATCCAATATTTTAGTTAAATAAAGTTGTATTATTCTGCAAACTGTTTGCTGAAAGAACAGACACTTGTTTTCAAACATACACACACATTTAAAAACATTTGTACCTTTTGCTTCTTACAACTGGAAATATCAGTACTTTTCTCTTGTTCCTCAGAGTCCTCACATTTGTCTATAGCGATGGGTCGTTTTTTAGAGCAATTTGAAACATTTTTAATTGCATGCTCTGGAATTAAGGGCATCTTCATAGACATACTGGATTTATTGATATTTTCTCCAGGTTTTATAACATGAACATTCATCTTTTCTTTTCTCTTTGGCTGGAAAGCCTTCCTTCTGTTACAAAGCATTTGGCACAGAATAAAGGAAATAGCTAATTTAGGATTTTTAGCACATATAATCTTCATATGTTCAATTGTTTTCATGACTTTCATAATATGGGCCACTTTTCCTAAGTCTTTCCGAGGGGCAGACATTGTATTTTTGAGCAATGTAGAAAACTGACTATAGTTGTATTCTAACTCTGTCACAGTGCTTCCATAATTTATGGATGCTATATATGGCACAAAGTCAATATATGTGGAAATGGAATACTTAGATTTCTTTAGAAGGTTTTTTATTTCTGAAAGTTCTTCAAGTTCTCTTGAGAACAAGCGAAGAGCATATGAGCAATTAACAGCTTCACTATATTTGTAGATAATATCCACATCTTTCTGAAGTTCAGAAATAGCAGTCTCTATCACTTTCCAAAGGCAAACATCTGTTGAGTTATCTTTAAGAAATGAAAAAGAAGCCATTTTTTCTTGGCCATGAACCAGCTCAGGAAGAAGTGACAAATCGAACCACAGCATACCTCGAAATCTCTGTTTGTCTAGTTTCTTTGCCACTGAGTTTTTAAGAAAGTGAACTGTTTCTGAGACCATTACAATTTCAACATATGTTTCAATCGCTTCAGGTTTTAAAATTACAGCCCCATGGTTGTGGGTTTTCATCATGTCCAAAACATTTTCTTCTGTGATAAAAATATTGTCTATATTATCTTCTTGTAGCATCTGGAAATGTTTTTTTAAAATTTCTAAATGATCTGTACATCTCAAGGTGAGTTCCTGTAATTTTTTAAGGTCTGCAAATTCAGCTTGATCCAGTATTTCACTAATACCACAAATATCTGGGTGTGAAAGCAAAATACCATTAAACCTATAATTTTCTATGCTAATTGTTGCTTTGTTTAGATCATCTGACTTTCTGGAAGCAATTGCAGTATTCTTTTCAAGTTCATTATCGGAAATTGGTTCATTGTTTAAATCTTTAGACAAAGTATCATATATTTTCTTCAACTTTGAAAAAGCACATTGATTCATTTTGAGTAGCATTTCTTTATTTTTTCTTGAGTATTTTTTGCTGAAAGATCGTCTTTTCTCTTTCCAAACAAGACTTTTTGCAGCATCAAAAAAGATATGTTCCAGACCATAAAGAGATATTTTAATACTTAGTGCCTCATTGTTCTTGATAAAATTAACTTTTGAGGAGATCATTTCTATGATAACCCACAGATGGTCTTGTTTTCCTGGATACGAATGAACTTTAGCAGAGTCCCCATAGATACTGATCAGCTTTAAAGTACTTTTTCTTAAGGTTTCTAGGTCTCCTAAACTGTCTCCAAGGTTAACTCCACAGGTAAATGGAACAGAAAGAGAAAAGTCAAAGCAATCAGAACAATGTTTCATTATGGCTTCACATTCATTAATCTGTCGTTTATATTTTAACAATGCATAGTATGAATTATCTCCCCTTTTTGTTTCTTCAAACAATTCAATTAATTGACCATGGTAAGTCTGTAACTCACAGAATGCATTATATTTTAACCTTCCTTGAAAAGCAGGATAGAAATTGGACTGTTGTTGATATCCACGTGGTCTGCCAAGCAGCTCACCGTACAATGTCTCATCATACCAAAGCAAGCTTCGGAATGTTGGTTCACCTCCTAAAACCCTTTTTTTGTTTTCAATGAATTGAATAGTTTCCATCATCATTTGTAGTTCTACCAAAGTGTCAACAGCACATGGTTTTAATTTGCATTTGCAATTACTCCACAGGTTTTGTTCTACCAATAGTTCTCTTGAAATCACAATTTGTTCAAATGAGCATTCTTGCTTCCTTTCAAAAGCTTCAACAAATAAAGGGAGAATATTTTGACACACCTTAGTCTCTTCCTGTAGAACCTGCAAAGATGATGCTTCATCTGCCCTCTGCAAAATTTGAGATAGCTTAGTTATAAGGGCTGTATGATTAGCTGAGCAATGTTTTTCATTTAATTCATTCATGTATGATGTAGGTTTCTTCTGATGAGCAGTGACTTTAGAAGTTTCAGAATGGGCATGCAAAATAGGCATATGATTAACTCCTAGAATATCTGGTTTGGAAATACAGGCTGTTTCTGCATGTAACATCGCGTCAGACTGAGAGTCATTACTAATTTTAATTTCCCCCTTCTTTTCTCTTTTGTTAAGCTGATTAAAAACTATGTTATTCAAAGAAACTGCCTCGGTAGTATTTTTAGTGCTTAGATGAGAATCAATTAAGTTATTTTTAATTGTTTTCTCATTTGAGTGGGAGGAATCTTCTTTTAAGATCTCATTCTTTTGATTTTTGTACTCAGCCTTGACAGTTGAACCTTCAGTCATACCTCTCTTGTAAACTGAATCTTTGGCTTTTTCTGCTTGTTTAACTTTGCACATTTTCCTGTCCTCAATGTCCTTCTTTACAATATGTTTTGAAGAAGACCCCTTTATGTTATCATTTAAGAGCAAAGAACTGTCATTGGAAGATAGCTTCTTCATTGTATTTTTGCCATAACAACCTTTACTTTCTTCAGTTGCTGACGTTAGATCCAACTCAGACTTCTCAGCAACAACTGTTTCATTCCCATCTATATGGAAGCAATTACTTGAAGAGCATTGCTCTGTCTTTACAATCTCCTTTCTACTACATATCTGCTGGTAGTGTGATGCTGAACAGGAATCTATAGCAAAAATTCTCTGTTTACCCAAGTAAGATTTCAAAGATTCTCTCTCACTATCGGTCACTGAAGTGGCTGAAAACAACTGAGGAATACTGTATTTTTTGCTTGCTATCAAGTTTAGGTTTAACGGGTCCATAAGGAAGCTTCCTGTAATAATGCTTCGTTCGCAGCTCTCAATAGGAGCTGTCCATTTTTCTATAGGAAAATTTACTTTCAGGTTCCTTTTACAACCAGATAAAATAAGGCTATCTTCCTTGCACATATCAACATTTAAAAAGTGCTCCACATTTGATTCTAAGACTGAAATAAGTATGTCAGTTTTCATCTTTGTGTGAGCTATACAAGTTGCATCATAATTTTTGTCCGTGCTGTAATTTACGTTGTTTTCTTTTATGCAACTTAAAGATACTGAATTACTTTCATTTATTACTTCACTAGTCTCACAATTGTGTTTTGTTGCATCCTTAGCATTATCACGGGCTGAACGGCTCTCAAGCTTTTCATATTTACTAATGTTAGATAAAGACTTTGCATCACTTTGATTATCTTTTTCAGTTAGTTTCTCATCTGAGTGGTCTGAGGAAGAGAGATGCCCAGTTTTTGAAGAAAAAGGCTGAAGTTCTGATAATCCTGGATTTCTCATACTGTTATTACTATAAACTGGCTGATCTGTACTTTGGGAAATGGAGGATAGGGACAACTGTGACTCAGGATGTTGTTCTTTATCACAAAATTCTCTCACATGAATAGTGGTGTGACTTCTGGAGACACTGCTGGCCACACTTTTCTTGGAAAGGCAGTTTGTGATTTTCTCTCCACTTAGTTTGTAAGACTTGTGCTTTGACCCATGGGTTAATGATTTATCAACATCAAATCCTAAAATTCTTTTCTCTTCCTGTTTGTCATATTTTCTTTTTGATAAAAAATGCTTAGTAGAATAGTATCTTCTTTCAGACACAGAATTATAACCCTGAAGGTCACAACTTTCCCAGAAATTATTGCATATTATTGCATACGATTTTGGTAACGGGCCCTTTCTTTTCTCTCCCACTTTAGCTATAATCTGCAAAGACGTGTGAACTCTTCTATGAGCTTTCTTTAAGTGAACAACAGCTCTGTCTAGTTTTCTGGAAAGACGTTTACTTTTACATAAAGATGCTTCACTATTTAGAATATCCAGGACACTTCTAATGTGCTTTTCTGACCGTGAAAATGTTTTAATTCGTCCTTGGGATAATGAAGAAAAACACTCAGATGGGTCTGAACTCGTTAGCCTCCTTTTCTTTCCACAAATTTCATGTGGTCTTAAATTTTTGGGTGATATGCTCTGATCTCTAGAAGATGTATGTAACTTCCTTTTGCTAGTTCTTAATTCCACCTCCTTTTTACTTCTAGTATCATTATAGTCAATTTTTGATTTTGTAAAGGAACACCTACTTCCATCATTTATTGTGGCAGTAGAAGGTTCAGTAAACAAAGATTCACTGTTTTGTCTTTCAGACATATGATTCACATGTGTATTTTCACTCAAGTCAAAAGAAACGGAGATTTCAGATTTACTCATTAGTCCTGGTGCTTGCAATATATTACCAACTTTATCTTCACCTGGATAATCTGAATTTTTACCAGAAGGCTGAGAGTAAATTTCAAATCCTAGAGCTTCCTCTCCTTCCTTATTTGTTTCTGGTTTTGTAGCTTCAGTTACACATTTCCAAAAATTGTCTTTCAGTACAAGGGAGTCAGCAGTGGGGCTGAATCCTCGCCTAAGTATGTTAGGAATTCTAATTTGTAGATCTGGAAGTAAAATTGGGTTGAGGAGCTCTGTTTTGTTTTTCTGTGTGGAGGAATAAAAACAATTACTTTCCTTAGAATAATGCTGACCATTATTCTCCCTTCTTGTGGTGCTTTTCAAAATTTCTGTCTCCCCATTATTGCTTCCTAATAGACCTTCCCAATCAATACGGGACTTCAGAGCCTCATATAAGGCCTCAGATTCTTCATAAAGTACATTTTTATGGCTGTGTTCATCTTGCTGAAATAGACAAGTATCGTCACACTGTTCTGATCCTACTTCAATCTCATTTTCCAATTCGAAATTTTCAAGAACTGAATTCTCACTTTTTGATGGATGAAATGAGTCCTGTAATTTATTTTTATCAGTATCGATTTCACAATCAGAAACCCTATGTTTCACTAACAAACCAAAATCTGTACTCTCAGAAGAACAAGTTTCTTTAAATTGGTACTTGTGGGGATCTTCGTGATCTGTGCTTAAGGTAGGCACAGTAGTACTAGCTATCTCTACTGAAGCATTGGAGGATACACGCACTGAAGAATTTGAAATTTCAGGAATTCTGGTGGCAGCCAAATGCTCTACACTTCTTCCAGTATTTTGAGTATCGTTTTGTTTTGCAGCATTAATGGTATCTTCACTCTCCAATAATGTAGTTTCTGTCGGTACATATCTTTCTCCCCAAATCAAGTTAACTGTGGCAGAAAATTCTTCAGAACTCAGAATTTCTACATTGTTATAATTTTTGTTCTCCCTCCTTTCATTTATATCGGTGAAATTTTTGTTTGTATGAAAACTCTGTTTCTCATCTCTATGTATACTCTTTATGTTGTTTTCTGAAGATGAAGCACTATCTGTCTCTTTAGCCTCATTTTGGTTTTCTTTGTCATTATCTCCTTGTTCTCTGAAATTAACATTTGGGCATGTATCATTGTTCAACTGTGCATTAAAGAACACAGTGTGATCTTGACCTTCAGCATGATGAGTTTCTTTGCAGTCTCTTTGAATATTCTCTAATGACAGAGGCTCATTTTCATTTTTTCTATGGACACATACATGTTCTCTAGTTATGTTACAATTTGAATTTTCATGAGCTGTTTCTATGTCATGAGATGGAATAACTGTATCAATGAGCATTTCTTTGGCCTGGGGAATGTCTTTTACTTCTTGGAAAGCATCAGTCACAATGCTAACACAATTTTGAGTTGTTTTTTCCAATTTCAGTTCCATAAGCTTTTGAGCAATGGCAAAATTTGTATGTGTATTATCTTCATATTCCAAAGAGTACTGAAGATGCTTTTGTGAAAGGTTCTCTACACCTGGAGTAATACTTTGTAATTCCAATGCTAGATGTTGTAGTTTATCCTTATCCTTTGTGGCAGGTGTGGAAGATTTCTGTATTTCTAACTCTTGAGTAATTAATATTTTATCACAGTTTTTCCCGAAAGAGTCAAGACTCTCACTGTCTTTGTATTCCTGGCGCAAAGAAACATAATTATCTATTGGATGGATTTTTGTTTCATCAGTGAAATAATCAATTTCTTTCCACAAAGTTTGCTTTTCTCCATGTTTGAAATTGTCTTCCAGGTCAGTGAAGTTTCTCATCTTTCCAATATTTTGAATGTATTCATTTATGCTTTCTTTCTTTTGGAATGGAAAAACTGTAGACATTTGGTGATCAGTGTGATATACAGTTTTTAAATCAGAAGACTGTGATTCCTGAGAGATGTGAGTATTGTACTCTTTTGTACAAGGATTCATTGACTCATCAGAGTTATGTGGCTCACTGTGTTGTTTACTTACAAGTGGGATGTTACTTTTCTGTTGGGCTCTCTGGGCTTCTTTCCCATTATGTTTTTGGTTTTCAACTTCTGAAATTACATTTGACAAAGAAACTGGGAAGGAAAAATTCTCTTGGTTCTTACACTGTCCCGTCATGGTAATTTTATTGGGAGTTGTAAAGTCACAGTCCTTAGAGCCCATGGTGGGAGCCTGAGATTGTGAGTCATCAAAAGAAATTTTAAAGGCAGGGGCATCCAAACAATTAGTAAGAAGAGAACAATCATCAGTGATGACTTCTGATGAGGCAGAACTAGCTGGAGTTGATGACAGGTTTATTTCTGAATTAACATAACCTGAACTCTTCTCAAATGGCAAAATTTCATTTAAACTTGCAGTATCATTCTGTTTTCCCATGCTTTCTTCTCTCCTCATCAGTCTTGGGTCTTTGATGAGTTTTGATGTAATAACTGTGCTTGAGCCAATATTGTTTTGAAGAGGAAAAGCAGCAGAAAGACCACTTAAAACATTTTTAAGATATGTCAAATTTAATAAATGGTCACCATTAACATTTTCTTTGGTATCACTGGAAATAAACGAAGGACCTGAATCATGTGCATGTACTTGAGAAGTGTCTCTAATTTCTGCTGAATTGTGCTCTGTCTGTCCATGGTATGTTTCAAGTCTAGAAATGGTTCCATTTTGTACATTTCCACAGGAGTTAGAAATATTTGAGTTTGAAGAATTCATCTCTGAATTTAGTGTACTGCATGAACAGTTTTCCTGAACACATGGGTCTACAGGTTTCCTGAAATGCTCAAAGATGACAGTAGCATCTTTTCCTTTTCCAATTCTTTTGGCCACTGTACAGTTATTCAGAGAGCATGCTCTTTCTGTGGAAATAAGAAAGAAAAATTCAAAGAAAAAATGTTTCTATAGACAACTATTAATACAAGTAAACTATGTCAAGAGTGATTTCAATTGAAAATTATCTAAAAACCTAATGATGGTTAAAATGTACTCTCAGAAAAATGCAAAAAGAAAAGTAGGTAAGTAACAAACCAATAAAATATAAATGATGTACCATGAAACTGTCCTAAACTAGGAACCTTAATAAAAAAAAGACTATGTGCTATAAAAAATTTAAATTCTGACAACAGAAAAATTAAATAGGAATAAAAACATTTTCCCCATAGAGATTTTTAATATTAAGCTGAAATACAGCATCTACATGTAAGTGTAGTAAGCAAAACTGTCTACCTCTATCTATTGTTACCCTTGCTTCTTTCCCCTCCACCAAGGCAGAACAAGCAAGAGGAATGAGGTGGGTAAGCAGGGGAGGGGGAAAGCCAAAAAGTTCTTTCCAGGAGCCAAAGCAAACCATGATCACTTTCCCATAGTGAAATAAATATTCTTGCAAATAATATATGTAAAAAAAAAATGCTTGGCAAATCTAAGCAAATTTCCTTTTACAATGTATAAAAATGTATTCCTAAAATTTCATAATGAATCTCAAATAATGAAGGAACTTTACAAAAATGCATATTTAACAAGTAAATAATTTCTGATAAAATGTTCACAAAACATTTACAGGTAAGTAACACTATAAAATATCTTTACTGAAACAGAAATTAATGATGAGAAATTGCTTATGAGATCTATGAGACATGTGAATCTGTTAGATCACATTGTACCATGGACCTTTTTTTTACAATAAGACAGCTATGTTGAAGATTTCTAAAGGGGATTTTAGTTTATTAACTACAGTAAGATATAGTAGAAATATGACAACAAATAAAGAGAAATGTAGCTCTTTTTTTTTTTTTTCTTTGAGACAGAGTCTTGCTCTGTTGCCCAGGCTAGAGTGCTGTAGCATCAGCCTAGCTCACAGCAACCTCAAACTCCTGGGCTCAAGTGATCTTTCCGTCTCAGTCTCCCAAGTAGCTGGGACTACAGGCATGTGCCACCATGCCTGGCTAATTTTATATATACATAGTTTATATATATATAGTTTTAGTTGTCCAGATCATTTCTTTCTATTTTTTTTTTTAGTAGAGACAGGGTCTCACTCTTGCTCAGGCTGGTCTCAAACTCCTGACCTTGAGTGATCCACCCGCCTCGGCATTCCAGAGTGCTAGGATTATAGGCCTGAGCCACCGCATTTGGCTGAGAAATGTAGTTCTTGAGGGTGGGAGTATAGTGGAGACAAAAAAGGAAAGGTGTGTCCCTATACCTTCCTATACCAAAATAAAATTCATTGTACTTAAAAGTACTAGAAAAAAACATGGATGGTTGTTTTTTATAATCTTGGGGTAGGAAAAAACAAGCATGACTGAAAATCAAAACACACAAAATTATGTCAATCACATACAAATTAAATATTTTAATAGGTCAAAATCCATGATAAACACCATAACTCAAAGGATAAACTGGTAAAAACCATATTCTGAATGAGACATGCTTTTACATATATAAGAACATATAAAGAATACACAGACATTGTCAAAAGATTGAAAGACAAAAAAACAGAAAAGTGGCAAAGTATATGAAAAAAACAAATCACAGATTAAATAAAAATTTTCAAACACAAAAAGATGACCAATCCCACTAAATAAGCAATAAGATCTATTTTTAAAAACTTTTTAGATTGACAAAGATTTTAAAGGATGATTAATATCCTGCAAATGTAAGCATTCTTTTATATTGCTCATGGGAGTATATTAATTGGTCCAAATTTCCTAAAAAGCAAACTGACGGTATTCATCAAAATGTAATATATAATCATCTATACCTAAAGCAAATCCACGGTTACACAATTATTATTCTGATGTATCTGTACAAATACCCAAAGTTGTATGTACAAGGATTTTTTTTTTTTTTTTTTTGAGATAGGGTCTTACTCAGGCTGGAGTGCAGTGGCGTAGTCATAGCTTGCTGCAGCCTTAAACTCCTGGGGCTCAAATGATGCTCTTGCCTCACTCTCCCCAGTAGCTGGGACTACAGGTGCACACCACTGTGCCTGGATAAGGTTTTTCATGTTTTTTTTTTTTTTTGAGAGATGGGATCTTGCTATCTCCCAGGCTGGTCTCAAACTCCTGGGCTCAAGCAACCCTCCTGCGCCTCAGTCTTCCAAAGTATTGGGATTACAGGCATTAACCAACCACACTAAGCCTAAATTTCTAATTTTATTTAATTTTAATTAAATTTTTTCTTTTTTTAGAGACAGAATCTCTCACTTTGTTCCCAGGCTGCAGTGCAATGGCTTGGTCATAGCTCAGTGCAAACTTTAACTCCTGGGTTCAAGCAATCCCTTGGCCTCCCAAAGTATTGACATTACGGGCACTGAGCCACAGAACCTAGCTTAATTTAAATTTAAATAGCTACATGTGACTAATGGCTACTGTATTAGGTAGTGGAGTTCCACAGTACTCTAGAGGAACATGAGTATGTGGACATCCAGCACAGGTGGCCTTGACTTTGGGCATAACATATGTATTCCCCAAAGTTCATCATTCCAAAAGGCATCATCCTTTGATTAAAGTAGTAAGCTATAAGACTGGATGGTCCGGAGTAGAAGTGGGGAAAGGTCCATATCTATTGTCTCTAATGTAAGTCTTGTGAGGGAAAATGTGGACAAAACAACTAGGCAGAAGATCATCAAGGAAACAGAAGACTTGAACAAACTATAAACCAACTAGAACTAATAGCCATTCATAGAACACTCCACCCAACAGCAGAATACAGTACAGTCGGTCCTCTATATTGGTGGGTGTCTCATCTGCGGTTTCAAACAACATTTATGAAAATATAAAACAAAAATCAATAAAGGTAACAATACAACAGTAAAAATAATACAAATAAAAATACGGTGTAACAGCTATTTACAAAGAATTTATACTGTATTAGTTTTTATCAATAATCTAGAGATGTTTTAAAGTGTACAGGAAGATGTAAGTTATATGCAAATACTACACCATTTTATATAAAGAATATATAAAAAGAATATATACTGAGCATCCATGAATTCCAGTATGGGTGGTGTCCTGGACCCAATCTCCCATGGATTCTGAGGGATGACTATATATTCTTTTTAAGTGCACATGGATCATTCTCCAAGGAAGACCATATGCTAGGTTATGAAACAAATCTTAACAAACTTAAAACAAAGATAACTGTTCTCTACAATGGAATGAAATTAGAAATTAATAACAAAGAAATTTAGGAAATTCACAAATATAAAACTGCACAGTTCTTTAAAAAACCTATCAAATAAGAAATCAAAAGGGAAATTAGAAACTGCTTTGACATGAATGAAAATGACGACGTTAACATACCAAAACTTATAGCACACAGGTAAACTGGTATTTATAGGTAAATTTATAGCTATAAATGCCTATATTAACAAAGAAGACTGCAAATCAATAACCTAATCTTATACCCTTAAGATACCAAAAAAAGAGCAAATCTAAAGCAAACAAAAGGAAGGAAATACAGAGAGGAAATTACTAAAATATAGAATAGAATAGTATGGGAAAAAATGAACCTGCAAGCTGCTGCTTTAAAAAAAAAAAAATCAACAAAATTGACAAACCTTTAGCAGGACTGACCAAAAAAAAAGACAGAAGCCTCAAATTAGTAGACTAAGAAATGAGAGAGAGAACATTACTACTGATGACTGTACAGAAATAAACAAGACTATAAAGGAATACCATAAACAACTGCAGGGCAATACATTAGGTAAGTGAAATGAAATGCACAGAAAACAGAAACTATCAAAAGCATTGCAAGAAGAAAAAGAATATCTGAATAGAACTATATAGTAAGTGAAGAAACTGAATTAGTAATCAAAACACTACCCTAAAAGAAAAACTCAGGCCCACTAGAGTAAGTCTACCAAATGTTTCAAGAATTAATACCAATTCACCACAAACTCTTCCAAAAACTAAGAGGAAAGAACACTTTCCAATTCATTTTATGAAACCAACATTACCCTGACACCTGAACCAGACAAAGACATCACAGAAACATTACAGACCAATATCTCTTATGAATATGGATACAAAAATACAAAACATAATTGCAACAAACTGATTTCAGTAACATATAAAATGAATTATATATCATGACCAAATGAGACATGCCCCAAGAATGTAAGGCTTAATATCTGAAAATCAATTAATGTAATTACACCACATTGTATTGTTTTCTTCAAACAATAAAAACCAAAAACCACATGATCATCTCAATAGATGCAGAAAAACATTCGACAGAATTCAATACTCTTTCATGATAAAAACACTCAATAAATTAGGAATAGAAAAGAATTTCCTCAAAGTGATAAAGAGCATCTACAAAAACCCCATCTACATCATTCTTATTAGTGAAAGACTGGATGCTTTTCCCCTAAGTTCAGGAACAAGACAACAATGTCTGCTCTCTTCACTATTCTTACTGGAGTTACTAGTCAGGACTTTAGGCACGCGTGTATGCATAAATATATACATACATAAATAAATAAATGGCATCCAGATTGGAAAGGAAAAAGTAAAACTATCTCCATCCACAGATGACATGACCTTGTATATTAAAAATCCAAAGGAAGCAACTAAGACAACTATTACAACAAATAAGTTCAGTAAGGCTGCAGGATATAAGATTATACAAAAATCAATTTTATTTCTGTACATTTTTAATGAACACAAATGAAATTAAGAAAATAATTCCATTTATATAGAATCAATAAGAACAAAATACTTAGGAATTAATTTAACAAAAGAAGTACAAAATTGGTACCCTGAAAACTTCACATCCACTAGGATAGCTATAATCAAAAAATTCTGATTAATAATAAGCATTGACAAGGATATGGAGAAATCCTAACCCTCAGACACTGCTGGTGTGAATGTAAATGGTGCAGCCACTTTGGAAAAGTCTGGCAGTTCCTCAATCAGTTAACACGGGAGTTACCACATGACCCAGCATTTCCATTCCTAGGTATATTACGCCCAAGAGAAATGAAAACACACGTCCATATGAAAACTTGCACACAAACGTTCACAGAATTATTCATCATTGCCAAAAGGTGGAAACAGCACAAATGTCCATCAACCAATAAATGGATGAACACAATGTGGTACATTTATACAATGCAATATTATTCCATAAAAAGGAATGAAGTATTGATATATGCTACAATCTGGATGAACGCTGAAAACATCAAGTGGAAGACACCAGGCACAAAAGATGATTTCACTTATATGAACAGCCCAGATAGGCAGATAAGTATATTAGTGGTTGCTTAGGGCTGGGGGCCCTGAGGGGAAAGGGATATGATAGTTTTCGAAGGGCAGAGTTTCTTTAAAACTCTGTCCAGAGTTCTAAAATTGACTGAGATGATTACAGCACTTATTTGTGAATATACTAAAAAGCATTGAATTTTACACATTTAAATTAAGTGAATTGACATACACCAAAAATAAATATTAATAGAAAATAACATGTAAAATAGCTACCACTTAAAATGGCATAAAAATCACATGTCTAAAAATAAATAAAAGACATTGGCCGGGCGCGGTGGCTCACGCCTGTAATCCTAGCACTCTGGGAGGCCGAGGTGGGCGGATCGTTCTGAGCTCAGGAGTTCGAGACCAGCCTGAGCAAGAGCGAGACCCCATCTCTACCCAAAAATAGAAAGAAAT
>CAUYSK010046810.1:0-25027 GCA_963575035.1 Avahi laniger
ATAGACAGAGTGGCTTATAAACAACAGAAATTTATTTCTTACAGTTCTGGAGGTTGGAAGTCCAAGATCAGGGTGCCAGCATGGTCAGTTTCTGGTGAGGAGTCGTAGACAGTCAACTTCTTGTATCCTTACGTGGCAGAAAGAGAAGTAGCTAGCTCTCTGGCCTCTTCCCTTATAATGGCACTAATCTCATTCATGAGGGCTTCACCTTTATGACCTAATCACCTCTCAAAGGCCCCTCCTCCAAATACCATCATATTGACATGAGGATTGCAACGTACAAGTTCTGGGGACACAAACAGTCAGACCATAAAGGGATGAAGGCACTCTCTGACGTATCACAAGAGAACACCATCCCCTGAAGCATTTATGGGCTCCAGCAGGGCAGCAATGGCAGTTCCCAATGGAATACGGTCATCCTTCCATGAGTAGCAAAAGTGCCTGACAAGTCTCGTGATATCAAGTGCAGTGGCTCTTGGTAGAGATGGAGATATCTGGCATGATGACGTTGGAGTAGAAAAAGAAGATAAGAATCAAGGAAAACACATGGAAACTGAACACTACATACACAATTCACTTTGGGGGCTACCAGAAATAGTTGAGAAGACAGAGAATCAACTTTACAGAGGCCTAAAACCAAGAGGGGAAAAATCAGAAAAGTATGTGTTTCAGCTCTCATGGGAGTGATTTTCATCTTGTGCAATTAATATATTTTGGAACCAAAATTCTCTTGGATTCTGAAAAGGTATGTAGAAGTAGATTTCATTATACTTGCATTTCAGGTTCAGCAAATTTGCAATTCCAGAAAAAATACTGTATGCCAATTGCTATACATAGCAAACTAAAAGAGAGCAAAAGTATCAGGAAAAGAATATTATTTAGAGTGATAAATAAAGACTAAATGTAAAAAAAAGTATGTTTACTTCATTCATTTTAGGTAACTACTCAAATTTACATTTGTGGCTAAATAGTTATAAATCTATTATTTATCTGATCAATATCTGCTGTATCTAACTTTCTGACTTAAATTCTCATTGGCACCCAAAATTTCATAAGATTCTTAGCATGGTACTTTCTATTAAAACTTAGACCCATTTGCATTTGAATATTTATGCTCTGGATCCCATCTGAAATGAGAAAGTATAGCAAAATAAATATTAATATGTAATTTTAATCTCTGAGGAAAGGGTGATATTTTTTATCTTGAAAACATTAATATTTTATTCAAATATGCCACTTCATTTGTTAGAAGAATAATATGAATTCATCACCAACCGTGTAGAGAGAGCTGAAAATTTTGTAGCTCTATTTACGACATAGCCACATGGTTGTGCTAAAAAACAAAAGTCACAGGAATCTTAAAGATCCTTCTCATTGGATTTCCTTATTTTGCAAACAGAAAGCGAGGGCTTAGAGATAGCCAGTGGCAGGTCCAGTGCTAGAATCTTAGCCTCCAAAATGACAGCTCAACTAGAAAGTCTTTGAGATTTTCCAACACCAGTCTCTAGCATGATGTTTTAAACGTTTTTCTCTAGGCTCAAAGAAAGAACCAGGCTTTCCTAACGTCCTACCTCCTTTTCACTGTTCTGCCCAATATTAGGCATTGCCTTAAGACAGATTCTCTTCTTAGCTATTGAGACAATACCAGAGATAATTATCTTCAAATTTGCAGGAAAGTGAAGCAGATACTACAGTTCATGATGGGAATTGGGTGCTCATTCATTCCCATCATTTCTGTCCATGTTTGAGGTTCTGTCTTAAGTACACATGGTCCCCAACTTAGAATGGATCAACTTAGGATTTTTCAACTTCATGATGGTGCAAAAGTGAAGTACACTCAGTAGAAACTATACTTCAAGCGCCCATACAACCATGCTGTTTTTCCCTTTCAGTACAGTATTTAATAAATTACATGATATTGAAAACTTTATAATAAAACAAGCTTTGTGTTAGATGATTTTGTCAAACTGTAGGCTAATGTAAGTGTTTTGAGCACATTTATGATAGGCTGCGCTAAGCTATGACGATCAGTAGCTTAGGTGTCTTACATGCATTTTCGACTTATGATATTTTCAACTTAGGAGGGGTTTATTGGGACATAACTACTAGTCAAGGAAGATTTGTACTTCTTATAAGAAAGTATATTTCCCTTCTGGAAGAGGGAAATATTTACAACCTGGAAGACTTCTTAACACCATCTGGGTCACCCCTGCCATACTCCATTCTCTCCATAGCAACTGAGTAAAGCTGACCATATATAATTCAATAAAGAATTGCCTTCAAGCTTCAGATCTCTTCTTCCTCCACTCAGAAAAATGGACCTTTTTCACCTGCATTCTAAAACACTACTGCATAGGCAAGTGAATGTCTGAAAATCTCTATAGACATGTATTAAGTAGGAAGATATTTCAATATGTTAACATGAAAGAGTGAAGAAAACTGATTTTTTCCAGTCCTCACCATCACGCTCACACCAAATGTCTAGGAAATTAACCAAGTACGTGATTTCATAATCATTAGCTATAAAGAGGGAAAATAGAGAAGCAAAGCATAGAGCAGCTAATAATATGATAGCAGGGGAAGCAGAGCCAAAGGAAAGGCTAGGATGAATTATGACAAGGTCTTCTCACTGCATCTGGTGAGCAAGTGCTTGCATGGGAAAGCCCATATCAAATTCCGTATTCCACTGGGTCATATTTCATGGAGTGCTAGGAGCGAGTGCTTGCAGACTTAAGAAAGCTTCCATTGCTTTTCTTTTCATTCTACAACAAAACAGGAAGAAGACACTGCCACAGAGTGACTCAGGCATCTCTGAGTTGATGTATGGATACAGGAGATTCATCAAATGGTTTATTACTGTGATTAAACTTCCCACCAAGACCAGTTCTGCAGGTGTCATTTCTAAAACAGCAAGCGCTGAGGTTGGTTGACATTCCAAGGTCACTTCTTATTCAAGCAGACGCAGCATTCTGCACTATCGGCCAGAGTTTGATTTCCTAATACCCAGAGATTACCAAATTATTTACAGAATTTCTAATTTTTGACATTTCCCACTTCTCTCCCAAACTTTACATATGTTGATGCTATTTTAATTCCTTCTTCAGTTTATTTGGTTCTTAAAATTGGTGCTTAAGGTAATTTCCTCACTAATAAGAGAAGAAGGAAAAAAAAGGATACTATCAAATGAGTACACACTAGCTAGATTCAGTCAAATGGGCTTTGAGAGCTCTATGGTGCCAGACACCTTATCACCTAAAGAATACCTAAGTCTATGGCTTGTAAGCATTGTTATCTGTGAATCATAGCTATACCCCAGCAGAGACATCACAATGAGATTTTTTAGTGGGATAGTCAAGGAAAGCAACAGACAGTAAGAGAAGGATATCTGTCTGTTGATCACAGCAGAGAGAGTGATGGAAGGGACTTTTAGAGGTCAAACCATGAAGGTGACAAGGGAAACCCAGTGGATTATGTAGGTCCTCACTGTTAGAGCCTTCCTGTCCATTATCCTTTAAACACAATGCATCCTGCCAACAGCCAGTGGAGGATACCCCAGAGACACACACAAATGCTAACATGTGGAAGTCTGGCTGCAGCAAGACCAGGTTAGGTTTCAGCCAGGCCATTTTAATCTCAATGGGAAAGGTTCGTTGGTGTTTTTCTTCTTTTTTTTTTTTTCTTTTTTTTTGGATTTTGTTTTGTTTTGTTTTGAATTTCTTTTTTCTTCCTGCTCAGTAACATATTCATACCAACTGAACAGGAAGCAGACAAGTTCAGTACAAGTTCAGCTTCCACCGCACCTCTTTCCTCTGCGATTTGTTTTAGGACAGGCTGCAGGACCTAAACTTAATTTCACATTACACCCACACACACTTCAGCTCAATTGTAAAGTAAGGTCAGCAGACAGAGTATAAAACATGAAATACGAATCAGAGTTCTTCTGTATGTATCGCCAGGAGCTCTAATCACAGCAAATGCCACCTCTCGGGATTGTGATCTCTGGCTCACCGCCGCTGCCTGCCCCAGATGGCCGGTAGGTGGGGAGCGTGGGGCTAGACCCTCGATATCACAGGCTGAGTATGCTCATCACGTTCTCGGTGACAAAGAGTCTGAAGTGACAGTGTGAGAGCAGAAGCAGATGGGAGTCGTAGTTTCAGTCATTTCCCATATTTTTCGATTTTTGAAAGCTAAGAAGACTGCTGATATTTGAAATAAGATGTCAGTGACCAGCAGGAACCTCCCTTTAAGGGAAGTGAGCATCTCGGTGCATGATCGATTGAGGAGGGATGTCATTCCAGGAGTAGTGATGGGATGAGGGTGAGGAAGGCCAGGTGGACACGACAAATGTCAAATTAGATCAGTGGTTGAGTCATAGACTCGATCGGAGACGTCACGAAGTACAAGGCAGACTGCAGATATTTATGCTTAATGAGACCACACCAGCATTTCTGTTTCCCGATGCAGAAAAGGATTTCCATGGTCAAATAAATTTGAGGAAAACTAGGTTAAACAAAGTTGATTTCTCTGTGCAGGATTTCTCAGAGCCTTTAGTATGTATGCTATGGTGCTTTTCCAAATATCAAGAGGCAATTTCACCTTGAAACTCTTTTTATTATGGGTATTTATTAATAATTCATGGGACATGTGCTCCATTTGATAAATTTTAGACTAGATAAGATATTACTATCTTTGCATGGTTTCCATTCAAGGTGAGGCTTTAAGAAAATAATTCTTGACATTTTTTTCAATTTCATTATTTTTAGGTTCTAGTGCTTATTCAGTTAACCATAGTACTAAATGACAAAGCAGAATGCATTGAGAAAACTGAACCAAAAAATGGGAAATGATTTGAAGCAACTAAACTTTGGTCTAATAATTGATCAGCAAACCATCATTTGACTGAGATCAATACTTCCAAAACCAAAAAGTAATTTCTGCGAAGTACCGTACATGGTTGGGTAAAGATTTGCAGGCACAAGAGAACCCAGGAAAAATTGCTAATGAGATTTTAATTTGTTTAATCAACTTATATATAGCTCCAGAAAAAATAGGTATTTGATAAAAGATTACAAATGAGAATATGTTTGCTTTATTCTACTGTTCCCAATAATAGTTCTTTCCTCATTGGTTCATGTATCAATATGCTTTCTTCCTTTAGATGGTCACTAACATCTCATTTCAAATATCAGCAGATACAGTCTTTTTGGCTTATTTTTTAAAATGTAACAATATGGGAAGAAAAATATGAGGTTCCATGAACATGCTGAGTAATGTGAATTTGAAATCTTGAAGTCTACAAAAGAAAATATGAAAAAACCCAGCCAACTCTAAATGATAATAAATTGTTCTCGTACAAAGAAATGGGAAATGTTTTTAACTCTCTTAGCAAAGAAATATTTCCAGAAATGGAGACGGCTGGGCACAGTGGCTCACGCCTGCAATCCCAGCACTTTGGGAGGCTGAGACAGGAGGATCACTTGAGGCCAGGAGCTCAAGATCCAGAAATGGAGAGCAAATATTTTTCAGAGGTCTTTGCTATTTAATACATATTGCAAACTGAGATAAATAAGGCCTTACTGTAAGCATTGTTATTTAAAATATTTTTGTAAGCTTTTAAATTTTTAATTAGGCAAATTTGCTTCATCTCTTTGAAACATAAATAGGCTTATATATTTAGTTACCAGTCCAAAGGTGTGGGGTGGAGGGTAGAGAATAGGAATAGCTGCTGTGATTCGAGGCTTTTCCTATTGCTATCAAAGGAAATTCCTAGGAAGGTTTTCAACTCATTTCATGGTATCTTAGAATGGGAGGGTCTGACTATCTATCTTAAACACACATACATACATATGTATATTCTTGTGTGCAATATACATATTAATAAACAGTCTCTTTCTTGTATATGTATATATTCTACTCCTTAATTTGTTCACTTAAACTTTCTTGGTCAAGCCATAAAAATGCATATAAAGCTCCCTCATGAATTTTAAAATGGCTGTTTAATATTCCATTGTATTTCATCATTTACTTAACTGTTTCACTTTATTATTGTCTGCTTTTGAACATTTCCATTTTGTTGTCTTTAATTTTTGTTTTTGCTATTTCACTGTTACAGAAGTGTTTAACAAATGTATCTGTACATACTGCACATATTTCAATGTTCCTGAGTATGTCTACATGATAAATTTCTAAAAATAGAACTGCTAGGTCAGAATATGTGCAATTTTAAAATAGCTATATAGTGTTAAAAATTGTCTTCTGAAAAGGTTGTACCAGTTTGCACCAGGACCTGGCACACTTAATAGGGCTTGATTTCCTCCACATGTACCTATGTCTGGACTCTAGTCTGTTGCACCTGCAAATGCCACACTATTAAGGTACTGTGACTTTGTGGCTGGTTTCATTTTCTCTAGGGATAGTTTTCTTTCCTCGTTCCTTTTTCTTTTGAATTATCTTGGCAATTCTTGAATGTTTGTTTTCTCATATGAAGTTTAAAATTAGTTTGAATAGATCTAAAAATTTAGAAAGAAGTGATGTCTTTGTGAAATGGAATTTTTACTCCTCTTTTTTAGGTTGCTTTATCATCCTACCTTTGAGGAGAAAAGGAACAGAAAAGCAATTCTTTCCCGTGTAGTAGTTTTGCCTTCATTGTCTAGCCAGACAGTTTTGGCAGATTACATTTAAAGCTCACATTTCCACAGAGAAAGTACAAATCTTAGAGTCCAGGGAAGCAAGAGGAAACCACTGGCACTTTTGAAGCATTCTGTAGGACTTTAATGAATCACTTTTATCCTTCAATTGCTTGAATTCCTATAGGAGCTCTGAGACAGAGAGCTACAAGTGCAGCAAGATAATCAAATGAGAGACTATTTTCTGTTGTATTCTCAGAGACATAAGAAAGAAGTATTTTTTTTCCTTCTCCATTTCAAGACAATAGTCAAGCTTGAGTCCCAAGTCTGATCTTCTCTGCAAAAAGTAATTCATGACTTTGGTGTTCAGCGCTGAGAATAGATGACATGAAGCCCCCTGGTGACAAGTCTCCACCCAGGCTTTGATTGGGAATCTAAACTCATTAACAAAGGCTGGTGCTGAGGATTCAGGTAGAAAAAAGAACCAGTCCTACATGGAAAGGATGAATATTATTAGACTGTGAAGGAGCAATTTGGGGAGGGGCTTTCCCTCCTGTAGCAAAGATTCACGCCCCACTTCCATGTAGCACTTGCTAGGTGAACAGCTGTTGGATATCTTAGCCCCATTTTCTATAAAGCAGAGCCCAGGATGAAGATTAAGATAGTAGAACTTTATTTGGGTGATACAAGCTTAGGACGATGAGGGTAAGGGAAAAGGATGAGGAGGCTTGGAAAGATGCGAAACAATGTGATTCAACAAGCTACTAGCTGTATCCTGCATGAGCCATGAAGAGAGATGTCAGATTGCCTGCAAGCATGTTCACTTGGCATGATGATGTTCTCCAGTACTATTCGCAAGAAGGAACCACACCTTACAGCAATTCATAAGAGCAAAAGAAATAAAAAATAAAAATTTTTTTTAAAAAAACAGGTACTTTATCCTGTCTCCCCCCTATCTCCCATTTGCCATTGGTCCAGGTTGACTCCACAGGGAGCCAACACTCCTGAACAGCTGCATCTCACCACCATCCAGACTGCCGGTGCCACTCAGGAAATCAAATCCCACATCCTGCCAGATGGTGTATCATTCACGCCTAAAACAGAGGGGCAATGAGGTTCAGGCGAGGCACCAGCCAAGCGAGACAGAGGAGAAGGCAGTTGGGAGAATCTGAAGGTTAGGCAAGGTTTAGTTCCCATAAAGTGGAAGGCAAAGCCTGAAAACAGCAACGGTAAAGACAGTTACACCCATGCTTCAAGGTCACCTTTGTTATACGGGTCCTTGCATGATCTTAGAGATCCAAAACCTGACACCTTAGAGACTGGTGGCCCAGAGCCAGATTTAACTTGATATTTTTAAAGTAAAGCAATGTGGCATCTCTTCCTATTAAAGTTAAAAAGGAAAATCATATCCACTATACTGGGGAAAATATAGCATAATTGTACAGCATATACCAATTGCTCATTTTAAATTTCTTCCAAATTCTCATTAACCTTCCTAAAATTAAGTAGGTATGGAAGTAACAATTTTGTTGACATTTCTCACTTTGAATTTGGAAGAAGGGAACAAAAATATTGCAAAAAAAACTTGCCTTATGTCTATTGTCCTCCTCACCTTCATTTAACCTTGAGATGTTACCTCTGCTGTCTAAAGAGCAGTGACTTAGCTCATATTTCACTGAGAACTGAATGTGTGCCAGATAGTGAGTAAAACACTTTCACTCATATTATCTTATTTGATCCTCATAACAATGCCCTGTGGTAGGATTACTTGCCTACATTTTATAGGATCTATATTAAATGCAGAAAATGGGCTCTTAGATTGAGTAGCTCAAGGCCATCCTGCTAGTAAACAGTGCAGACAGATCTTAGAGAAGAATTAGGAGGAAGAGGAGGAGGAAGAGTACCAAAAATAATAAATCATTACTGTTTATGAAAATATTAAAGTAAAAAATAAGAACTACATAGACTGTTTTCATTTACCAACTATGAACCTAAAGAGGGATTCACTGATTTAACCATAACTTTGCATCCAATATAGAGTTAATCATATGGGACTCTTTCCTCTAAGTAAGATACCAGAATTTTTAAAAATAGAATTAACATTAACTCACCAGTTTTTCTAATAATCTAAAGTAATCAATAAATGTGTCATCTGCAGAGGTCAAATAAAGATCACAATCAAACTCAGGAATTGCAATTTTGGAATTTGATCAAGTCGAATGTTTCCTATTTGCTGCAGATAAATCTGGTATTAACAAGTGAAAAAAGTCTCATCTTTTCAGCCCGCCTCCCTATTTTTCAATATTTATTGTACGTGTACTTTGCATCATATTATGAACTCTACAGCAGAGCCATTATTGGATATGATGCTGAACAGGAGGCTTTGTTCTTCCGCATTTGTCTAGAAAAGACAGTCACAAACATGTTAATGGATCTGAGCACAAAAATGAGTCAAAGAACACAAGAACTGTCATTAATATTTAGCACAATTGGAGAAAGCTTCCATTTACATAATTACCTATCATCATTTTGGTGTCACAACTTTAATGTGGCACAGAGCAATCACTGGATTTTTTTTTATATATATTTTTAGAAAAATGTCTTCAACTGTGGTAAGAATGTCTTGGAAGGCAGTCAGAGAGATGACTTTAAGGGTAGCACTTTTGGCCTTTCAGAAAGAACAAGAAAAGTTTTTCATTTTTATAAGTCTGGAAAATGAAGTGCATTATTTGTCACCACAAACTCCATTGCACTTCCTGCTCAGCCATAGAAGGCTTTGAACAAACACGGGCAGATGTGCATGAAAGCAGAAAATACAACATACTTCTCTGTCCTGAATCCATAATAAGAGTAGTTCTTATTCACTTGAAGCAATTCATACCAAACTGTCGAAGCATGAACGGAAAACTCAACTCCCGTCTGGCCCCTGGATCCTGATGTGTTTGTGAAAAAAGCAAGGAATCTGGTTTTTCCTCTTTAAATTTTCTGAGGAGTATTTATTACGAATGGTATGAAAGCAAGGAATGTGAGAAACAAAGTGAAAATTTTAGAAAGCAGAATCAAAAGTCTCTTTTGAGTATTTCCTCTATGAAACAGCCAGAGTGATTTTTCTAAAATACGAATCCAATCACATTGCTCTCCTGAATGAAGCCACTTGGTGGTTTCCCATTGCTCTTGTCTCACCAGCACCCCAGCTTATTTCGGGCCGTGTGGCCTCACTATTCCAGCCACATGGCTCACCTGACATCCCACAACGCGCTGTGTTCTTTCTTCCCTTTTGGCCTCAGCACGTGCTATTCCCCATGCACAGGACACCTCTCCCTGCTTCACCTGTTGAATCCTGCTTCTCCTGCAAGTGATAGCTGAGACGTCACAACCTCCAGGATGTCTTGCCTGAAGTTCCTCCTCCAAATGTTTTGATGGAATCCTCTAGGAAATCACTTTCTTCACTGTTTACTTCTCACTCTGCTCCTATAGACTGTAAATCTCTTGAAGGCAAGAACTGGAACTTGTACCATGTTATATTCCCAGGGCCTGGCTTAATGCCTAAAATATAATAGCCTCTCATTTATTAAGTGAATGAACAAAACTCTTACTATCCTCAAACTACCTATAAGTCATTAATATGTGCCAGAATAATTTGTTAAATTGTTATTAGTCTGGGACAGACCAATTATATGTTGTTTTCACTCTCCATTCTGGCAGATGCTATAGATTGACTCGCTTGACATCTGTTATGATGAAGGCTGAGCAGCTCAATATTCCATTGATCACACTCTCGTGGAGTGAAGCATAACTAGGTTCATGTCCTTGAGAAGTAACTTTACTTTTCGGTGCCTGAGTTTCCTCATCTGTAAAATGAAGATGCTTACAAATCCTTCCTTGTGGTGTTGCTGGGAGGATTAAATCTTGATAAGGCATAAATGATGCTGAGCACTAGGTCTGGCATGTAGTAAAACACCATAAATATTTGCCATTGGAATTTGTGTTTGTCACACACAATTGACTTCCGACAAGTCTTATTTCATTTGGAGGCTTTTATCTGGGCAATTACTTTACTATCTTTTCTCCTTGCTTCCTCTTCAGTGAAATGATAGAATTGAAGTAAACCGTCTCTGACATCCTCTGAGCTCTAAAATAGATAGTAAAATGTGTCCGGAGGGCTGTGCACTTGTGGCCACCCATAATGAAAGCAGGCAGGGCGAGAGAGGGGTGTCAAGGACAGCACATGTTGGAGATGAAGAACAGGGAAGGAGTAGGTTCCAAAGCATTTTCCAAAAGAGCAGTTAAGGGAGATTGAAGGTGGGCGAGGGGATCAAACGAAAAAAACAAGCCACACACAGCATACCATCTTCGTTCCTTTTTGCCACCTGTTTCGGCTACTTGAGAGTAGATATCTCTCAAGATAACTTAAGCCTTTTTAGATTGTAATGCTAGTTATAGGCACAGACAGAAGCAGACGATAGAACAGTGGGCCTCCAAACTCACCATGGAAGTAGCTGAAGGGAGTCTATCAAGGGACTTAGAAAATCACTGTCTAATTAAGCTGAGCCATTCTAGGTTTGCTCTTGGCTGCCCGGGAACAAAAGCTAACTTAGAGTGGCCTGAACCAACAGTAGGCTATGAACCTCATTTTGCAAGGATGCTCAGGGTGAACAGTCCAGGGATGAGACAACAGTTCGGGGAACCGAGTGCCTTCTGTGTCATGCTTTGTCATCCTTAACACAGGACCTTTGTCTTTATGATCACAACATGGCTCTGGCACCTTCAGACATCACGTTTTCATTCCAGACAGGAAGAAGGGGGAAGGGCAAAGGACAAAAGATACATGCCAGCTGAGCTTCCCTCCTTTTATTAGAAAAAAGAGGGTTTTATTTTCTGGAAACTCCACCCACTAGATTTCTTCTTACATTGTATTGGCTGAAATTGGGTCACATGCCCATCTCTAGCTGCAAGTAATTCCAGGCACATTGCCACTTAAACAAAGGCATGAAATTCTCTTACTAAAAAATATGGAAGAGATAGACATAGCATAAGAAACTAGCCTGTCTACCACCTGCTTTCGGGTCAATAAAGTAAATTAGGCTTGACTAGCAGATAATGAAACATATACTATATGTATTGTTTAGTGATAGCTGAAATTAGATTAATTAGATTAAGACACATATAAGCTGACAACAAGACAACAATCTTATATTGCTTAGAAATTAGTTAGGTCTAATCTTCCTTTGTCTTTTGTTCTTCGGTCTCCCTTCCATCTCCTGTTCTCTACCCAAAAAGAATGTCATATTTAGCACATCAAAAAATCTATTACCTTTGAGTCATAAAAACTTTCCACATAGATTTGTAAGTTGTGTTATTCAACATTTTTCAAGTTAACAACTGTCAAGTTTTTCTACTCATTTTTATCATATCTTATTCATAACACATATCTATGTTAAATTTATCACGTTGTTTCTCAATTTCTCTTTTCTTTTACCATCACTATTCTGAGGGTGAGGGAAGTAAATGTGCCCAATCTTCAGGTCCCTGGAGATTCTAGATTGTGGCCTGTCATGATTACTCTTTTGTCCTCTCAATAGCTTGTGATGCATACTCTAAAATACAGGATGGCTCAGTGTAGAGGATACACAGGATACATAGAGGAAATCTCCAGAAGTAAAAATACTGTGTTGACTTTAAAAGGAAAAGAAGTGAAAAAAACTTAAAAGCCAGCAAGTCTCCTATGTATAGACACGCATCTAACTCAAAATATTTGTACAAGGTCATTTAGGAGATATTCAAAACATAAGCAAAAGAGATATCCCTAAATATCCAAGGCTCTAAATTGTTTAAAACAAGAAAATACCCAGAAAGTTTAAAGCCATAATTCTTACATCAAAAATTTCCCTTGGTCCAGAAGTAGATAGATATATACAAAATAAGAAAAAAGAAAAAAAAGAAAGAAAAGTTGCCCTTGGACTTGGAAAGTCAAAATAACATCATGAAAACAGGAGAAAGGCATGGTACCATCTGCTGAGAGGCAAGAAAAGAATCTGGCAGCTTACCCTTATAATTTAGGCCATTGATCAGTTCCCAAATCATTAACTTGGGCAAAGTTTCTTGTGCAAATCACATTCTCTCCATTTCAGGAATTATCCAGTAGGCTCCAGTGGATTCTTTATACAATCATGAAAATTATTCATTAGGTAAAAGGGTGATAATGCCATAGTAATTGGATCAGCATTTTAGCCTAGATAAGGAAATATATTTAATCACTGTTGCAAATCAGTTCCATTAATATAGAAAAAAATTTTCACATTGTTGACAAAAAGACAAAGCAACCTATATAACCATAGTTTGAGACTCAGACAGATACCAGTTATGAAACCACTCAAACCACTTTATTCAACATATACAACATGATAAGCAGGTACTTGAGCACCAGCAAAGTTGTGCCCTGACCTCGTGCCTTCATGAACAAATAATTATTTGTTCTTGCTGTTGTTCTTGCTGCTGTTGCTGTTGTTGTTTATTAACCTTTGAATGTTCTTTTGAATTGCTGAGTAAAATGTTCTTAGTTTCTTATTCTAGAATCTGGAGGCAAAGCTTATCTACTTTGAAAACATAATTAGTCAATTTCCAGGATCAGTTAAAGAAAACTAATGACACATTTGTCCAGATTGCGGGCCAGTATGGCTGGTTGAAACCAGCATCAAGGAAATCTTAGAGCTTACTCTGTTCATAAAAGCAGAGGAAAAATAATGAGAACTGCTGATGTGCCACTAACTCATTGGAAAGAATACATTGAACCGGATCAAAAGAAATGTCAATCAATGGGAATAAAACTCCAGAATTCTTTTTAATTGGCTGAAAAAATATACTAGTAGATACAAATGACAGAATTTCTCCTTGCCCAGTACCAGATTTCTTTTCTAAAAAGCAACAACGTACATTTTAAACTACATGCCAACATCAGGTCTGTGTTGCCATGCTACCGATGTGCTCCTGGTGGAAGAGATGAAGTTCATTACATTTCTCAGCCTCCCTCACAGTTGGGCAGAATCAGGTGACTGAGTCCTCACCGATGGGGATGTGAGTTAAAGCAGTGTGCCCCTGATGGTCCAAGGCAATTAAAAGTGTTTGTGAGCTCTCCATACTCCCTGCTATCTGTGTGGCTAGAAGCAAAGATCTCCAAGATGACAGAGTTTCAAGGTGAAAGCACAGATCTTTTGGACTCAGAGGAGAGGCTCTGAGACCTGCCTGACTTGCCTCACATATGTCAAGAGCAGGACAGAATTAAGCAATTAGGCTTAAACTTATCTGAGTATGTTTTCACATCTCTCTTCCTTTAGAAGAATGAATGTTGCGTCACATGGGTGAAAGTGGAAATTTCCTTTTTTCTTTTCTTTTCCCCCCCTCTCTTTTTAGAAAAAGATTAAAGGAATCTACCAAATTTGGCTAACGAGGAAATAGATTAAATGTTCTTTGCTTTAAGATGATTAAACAATAATAAATTCTTGCTTCGATAATTTAATTAACAGCATGAATGGTTGTATATAAAAAGTTGGTAAGTGAGTTCATTCAGTGAATTTCTGCTTGGTGTCAGGCATGGTTTTAAGCATTTGGTCACATGTCAGAGAACAAAACAAATTAAGAACCCTGCTGTCCTGGAGCATACATTTCTGCCAATTGCCAAATTATCTTAAATCAATTCCTTTACTTTTTTCTCTAGATCAAATATTTTTTAAAAGAAGCTATTTTTCCAGCAGTTCAGATGTTTAGATTCAGCATGGTCTTTATCAAATGACATTACCCTCCCCATCCCTAGCCCTAAAAAGAAAACTTGCTAAATATGTATGCCTCTGGATTTTCTATGAAATCAGAGCTTTGAATCTGAGTGGTTATAACCATTTATGTTTGGTGACCCAAAAGTCTTTGAAAGAGAGTGCTGTCATTGGTTCCCCTGGGTATTCTTTTCCGTGAAGGTGGGATAGCAGCAAAGTACCCATCCATGAACATGACTAAGGAAATGAAAACTCCAAAGGGGCAAGAGGACCGGCCCCTCAGTCCATGAATCATGAGTAAGCCCCTGGTTGTGCTATGTGAAGAAAGGGACCTTTGAACTGATGTCTCACAATAGCCAGGCCGCTGGCCATTCCCTGGTTTTATTTCAACACCTTTGATATCTTCAGGAAACCTGGACAAGCCGAAGCAGCTTGGGTTTCCCTGCTCAGCTTTGCGCCCTCAAGCATCATCCCTCTCTGTCCTGGCTCCTCCCTGCTGGGAGGTCTACAGTAGCAGTGAAGAGTACTGGGATGATCTGAAGCCTCCAGAAGGGTCCTAGAACTCACTAATCAAATGAGGTTCTGAATGTGCTAAAGGCATTTTTAAGATCTGAGGCAAAAACTCTGGGGAGAAACTAATTTTCTAAGCGGTTTCAAGCGACAGAGGCTGTTTTGAGCAGTCCTTGACCCAAACCTGGCTCCTAGGCCTGCGAGGATGTGAGTTCACTCATCACAGGGAGTTGCCTCTGCGCTGACTGGGTGGGTCCTTTTGCATAAGAGATGACGGGAGCAGGGTCCTGTGTCTTCACTAGCATTGCTTAGCACAGGCGTTGGCAGCACTCAGCTAGGGTAATATCTCGTTTTAAATGAAACAAGAATCTGAGGGACAAGTAAACACTAGCAGGCTTTGCAACTGTGACTTCCAAATGCCCTCTAAGAAATTGAAACAAGTAAAGAGTGTGAAAGACCAGTTATGTGACTTCCTTATGGGTGTTTAAAGAAAGACAAGGAAGATATTTCTTATTGTATCATACTACTTTGCATATTACTATCAGACCTGCCAGATCAGATTTTAATGTTCTTAATGCCTTTCTCATCTTTTCTATAGTAAAAAGTAACATCCTGTTACCAAGCTTGAATATCTGTTCTGTTTCAATATGGAAGGATTCAAATTATTTGGCGGGTGAGTTCACCTCACCTGAAATTGATTGCCTCTAAGACTCAAATTCATAGGCCTGCTCTTGACCTCAAGTGCTAAGTCCTCAGAGACATCTTTCCATAGATTTACTCAACATCAAAGATGTTGGAAGGAAATGGGAGAAAGCATCAGAGATGTCAACACAACAGATAATCCCGAACTGGGTACATGATGTTTTAAGGCACATTGACTTTATTTTTGTAAGGTTAATATTAAAATTCGTAGGCAACTGAATTCAGAGGTGTGTGTGTGTGTGTGTGTGTGTGTGTGTGTGTGTGTTTTCCTGGGGATTATGGTAGAAAGTGAGTATTGCAGGTAATGCTTTCCCAAAGCATGCAGAATAGCAAGAATTAAAGAGTGAGTATGATATGCTGTAATAGTATTAATAGTAGCCAGCATTTATTTGGCCAGGCATTTTATTTATGCTCTCATTTAACCCCAAACATTTTTGTCACTTTTTAGATGAACAAACGGAAACTCAGAAGTCAAACAAGACCTAGACTCTGAAGCACCCAGCTAGTAATTGACAGGGCTGATATTTGAATGTTGCTCCTTCTGACATTAGAGTCAATACTCTTCCAAGTATGCCACAAATCCTCTCATTCTAAGCTCATGTGAGTCAAGATAATTCCCATTAAAGAGAATACAAAATTGGGCAATTGGATGGTTGCTTTAGGTCTAGACTATTGGTCAGACAACGGTTAAAGGCAATGGTCACCATGCGAGGCTGAGTGACTGGCAAACTTGCAAGCTGGTGGAGAAGAAGTAATTGGACACAACAAGGTATCCAAAGAGGAGAGACAAAGGGATTGAAATAAACTCGAGGCACTGGCGTTATGGCCTAACTCACCAAAGGCTGATTATGCCAACCTGCGAAGCCTCTAACCACCTTAAAACAGCATCCTGTTCTCCCCTGGAGAGAAGCCCCACACCCAGGGCTTTTCCAGAGAGTCCATAGGTCAAACAGGCCCCCTTCTGATCTGAATTCCAGCATTTCTAAGTGCAGCCCAAACCTGCTCTACAGGTCCTCACAATGCAGGAATCCCAGCAACAGAGCAGCGCAGCCAACCCCATTTTTAAAACCTTATTCACAATAACCCTCATCCTTGCCTTCTCCTTGACACTGAGGGGGAGAGGGAGCCGAAGATTCCACACATCGGATAACCTTCCCTCTTATGTTCCAGAGGGCAGGAGGAGCTCCTGTATCAGAAAGCAGGGGTTTCAACTGCATTGACTGGACTGGAATATAAAAAACAAATTAATTATCTTCATCTCCCTACCAGGTTCAGAACAAACTGAGAACCATACCCCGTAATCAAATGAAGCATCAAAAGACAAGTTTTATTGCTAAAAAAGAAAATATTTAGACCCAGTTGCAAAGGGGCTGCCGAATATGCAACCTCACGAGGTCCACTGACTTTCCAGACCTTTCTGGCGCAGGCCCAGCTGTAGGTTTCCTGTCCCCACAGGCAGAAACTGCTCAGAAGGTTTGTCAGATGGAAATGAGGACTACCCCCAGGCAGGGCAGCTGCAAAGGAAGAGGGCAAAAGACGTGGCCACACGCAAGAAGTGGCCTCTGACCCCATAACTCCCTCCACAGGAGGATCATGGATGAAGAAATGTTACATTCTTACTATCTCATCAATGAGATAAATCAGTCTTCCTCTTGTGAAGCGGAGTAAGTGGTGGTGAAAGGAGCCAAGGTCCAGCGTCTTGCTACTGAAAGTACACCCTTGGACCAGCATGACCACCTGCAAGCTTCTCAGAAATGTAGACTCTCAGGACTCACCCTTACTGAATCACAGTCTGCGTTTTAACAAAACCCCCAGGTGCCATGTATGCACATGAAAGTTTAAGAAGCAATGCTTTGGCAGAAGTCCTGCCACAGAAATCCCGGGACAAGGCAAAAGAATTTCCCCAACAGAACCATGAATAAGATGGCCAGTGGGGCCAAAGGCTGTCTGCAGCGTTCCGTAATGAAGTTTCCCTTGAAGTTAAATGGCACAGGATTTTAACAAACATTGGTATGTAAAACTAGAGCTGTACTTTCATTATCTTAAACTAAATTAATTAGGTAAATTTATGGTCTGCTTTTAGTGAGCCCATGTCAAGGTGAAGACCAAAAAAAAAAAAAAAAAAATACCACAAGGAAGAAAGCAGAATATGACTCCGATTACACTTCTTCGCTTGAAAGGCCTTGGTTTCGAACATTTCCAGAACTGAGAATCACCGTTCAATGAAAGGATCTAAATGACAAATCCTGCTTGGTGTCTGTCACACGGAGAGTTCCTGCTGCCCACTTCTGGCCTCACCGAATGGCCACCACGTGGTCTTTGTTTTATAGGAGGTTTGGAGTTGGAAATACAAGTCGAGAACCTTCTTGATGACAAGCTTAGGGCTTATCGGCAAATTTTTCCAAATGTTAAACTCCAATTATTTACTCAATTCTTTGATAACCCAAGTACTATATTTAATTTTCTATCCCACAGAGTAGTCAGAGATGCAATCAGTTTTGTGACTCTCACATGTAATCATGAACAAAGAGCGTTTTTTAAATCACATTTATTGGTCGTTCCCTCAGATACCAATAGTAAATTATTGCCAGCAAGAGGCTTTTACCCCATGACCGTGATCTACTTTGTGTTTGAGGCATTCCGGTCTCAGGTGGCAGGATTGTTTTCCTAACTCCTGTTAGTGCTCAGCACAAGACATACTGCTTTGCCAGTAACACGTTCTCCTCTCCTGAAGTCTGTACTGCTTGTGAGCTGTTAGCTGGCCACTGTTCGTGGCCATAGACGGCACAGCTGGGAGGACTGAGGCTCCATGACTGGTGTTTGCCTATTAAAGAGAGAGTGGAAAGAGCATTTGGTTGATAAGAAGGGAGATCACTAACTCTTGCCTCCGGGACTGAACTGGTATAAACTGACACATTCAAAATGAGCCCTTGAGTTTACTTAACATTCCACTTGGTTCCCTGGAAAGTGTTCCAGACATTCTGGTGTTGCTTGTGGCTTTTTCCTACAAAGTTCAATAAAAATGATTCAACAGCAGGGTGCCCAGTGTCATATGATATATAGCTTTTTGGGTAACACTATATGTTTACAAGGCACTTGTCAGCATATTACCTCAAGGCATTTTAGCAGTAATCTATTTTAGAAGTACACAGGGGAGAGAAGAAGAACATGTAATTTTGATTTACTGAATGCTTTTTCTTCTAAAAAGTGAAAATGAAAAAGTCTTAGATTATTTGGGGAAAAATTATTTTCCTTACATGCTGTTTTTTCTGAGTGAATCTTTCTTTGTTCTGAAAGTTATATAGTCAGTTACTATGTAATTCACCTTTGAAGCTGTAACAGCACAGCACAAAGAAAATTTGATATTTTCTCACCAGGTATCTGATTTATTGAATCAATATAGGCTGTTCAGATAATCTAAAGCTCAAAGAGTTTTTTGAGTGGTGATTTGAATCGATTACTCAGGCAACTAAAGGAATGCTATGAATAGGTGAGTACAGTGCTTAATTACTTGGATTAATTGTCTGGATTTTCTCGGGAATTTTTTCTTTTCCATTTCATCTTAGATTGTATGAAACAAACTAAGTTACTTACACCAAATTGTTTCAGAGTTTGAAACTGATTGCATATGATACTAAACTTCTACCCAGAGATCATTTTTTATACAGCAAAAATTATTTTTAGCAATAATAACCAGGCAGCTAATGGTCCATATTCTAATACTTTCAGATAATTGCACTAAAGATGTTATATATTTTAGTGCCTTCTTTTTTTTTTTTTTTTTTGAGACAGAGTCTCACTTTGTTGCCCTGGCTAGAGTGAGTGCCGTGGCGTCAGCCTAGCTCACAGCAACCTCACACTCCTGGGCTCAAGCGATCCTACTGTCTCAGCCTTCTGAGTAGCTGGGGCTACAGGCATGAGCCACCATGCCCGGCTAATTTTTTCTATATATTTTTAGTTATCCAGATAATTGCTTTCTATTTTTTTTTAGTAGAGACAGGGTCTCACTCTTGCTCAGGCTGGTCTCGAACTCCTGAGCTCAAACAATCCGCCCGCCTCGGCCTCCCAGAGAGCTAGGATTACAGGCGTGAGTCACAGCGCCCAGCTAGTGCCCTTTTTTTTGCTGGCCTTTGTATATAAACATTGATGCAATGGTTTCACTTAACTTACATTTGAAAAAAAACTCAAAAAATGAAAAGCTATTCTTTTTGTAGTCAAATCCATTTAAAGTATAACCAAACTATTACTAGTGGTAAGGTCAGAGGAATAATGTCTTATGTTTGAGCTCATTAAGTGCTGGACGTACATTTCTCATTTGCTTCCGTGAGAATTCTGTGAGTTAAGCAAATTGGGTGGCACTATTCCTTTTTCTATTGCTTGGGAAACAGGCTCAGATGGGTGACAGGACCTGCCCAAAGCCATACGGTTAATGATGAGTTGGACACAAACTCAGGTCTTCTGGCTCCTTGACCAAGTATGCGGGGTTTTAACAAAGGCCCAGGGAAACATTTCTCACCCAATAATTTTAAAAGCTTGAAAGAAATGAAAACATTCTAGTTTTACTTTAAAAATGTCCTAACTAGATTACCAAGGCATCTTGTTTAAGTAAAGTAGATGTGTCAAAAAAGAGGAAATTTACAATGTTTTCAATTTGGTAAAAATTCTTATGTTGTCTTGCAGCATATATACAAAACAAGATTCACTGTAACTTAAGGGAAAAATACTACCTTACGCTTGTATAATCATTTCCATTTCACAAGGCAATTATATACAGGTTCTCTCACTTAATGTTCATGATAATTCAGTGAGTAGACAGCGAAGACGGAGAAACTGAGTCTCAGGGTGCCTAAGTGACTTGCCCAAGGTTTCCAGGTGGCACAAGTAGGCAAGAACCCCAATACTCTAATTTCAAGGACATGTTCTTTCCACTCCTCCTAGCTTGCTGTTACCTTACGTAAGGTGAGACCTAAGAGAATTAATTTGACTCATAATCCTGTTCTGTGACTCTTCTTATCCCTTCTACCCAGATGGCGGGGCCACCCGGAGACAACTGATGAACACCTTGTAGCAAATCCGATAGTATAAAAAAGCTCAGCAAAGGGAATTAGACTGGAGCAGGCACTGCTCCCCAGGGTGGGGAGGCCCAGCCCATACTTTTAGTACTTTGCTCTGAGACGGAATAGTCATGGCTTTCTCCTTAAAGAGATTCTTCCTTGAAGCATACCCTAATGGACATTTTGTTCTTCTGTTTTTGGAGTTAACACAAATTTCATACCCATTTGATACGAGGGATTCATAATCATAGAAATGTCTTAAGAATCCATTTTCACTGAGAAACCCTCTACAAATGCCTGACTTGAAAGAATGATACTTGAGAGAAATTATCCACATTCTATATTTAAGCTTCATTTACTTTCCTTTAGTTCTGAAATGTAATCTGTGATGATTTCCAGCTCATATCAGTCTACAAAGGGACTGAAGAAGATAAACTTATTCAAAATAATTTCTACAGTTCCCTGAAATGCAACTTAGACTAAAAGAACATACTGTATTCAAGATATAGAAGGGGAAATTTCCAGACATTATCTTATCCACGTAAGAGGATTTGAGGCAAACAAGACGTCATCAAGGAATGTGAAAAAGAACATGCCTCAAACGTCTTTTCCATCTAATTTTCTAGTAGCCTCGGCATGCTGGAAGAACATGTACTCTACAGACGATAAACTCGTTAATCACTTCTCTGCAATAAAGCTTATCTCTGTGAGTACATTACTTGTTCAAAAAGTTCTAATGTAATAACCCTACATGTGAATTTTATTCTCCCAGTAATCTTAATTATCAATTTTACTGCTGTGTGCTCAACCGTTAGTATACAATAGGCAAATAAAAACTTCTTAAAAATTGTAACTTTCTTAAGTTTTAAGGAGTCATTAAACTGGATGGAACATTTGAATCTGATTGTTAAATTTCCTCAAAGCTTCCTCCCACCAGTTGTACTTGCTGGCTTTTTGCAATGTTGGTATTTAGTCTCCAGTAGTGTTCACTGACTGCTTCAGACTGCATTCGCAAGCTATTTGGTTACAAGATGCTCCAGTCTAGGCACACTATGGGCTTCTACTACCCTTACCTAAGCCAACCATAGACCACATTATATATTTGGGAAAAGAAATAAAAAAACAGGGCATGCTGCTTTTCATTTCAAGAACAAGGTATCTACAAGTCTCTCACAAAGTATCTTCCATCCAATCATCTATTCAACTAGTCATCTGTGCATTCGTTGAGCACCAGCTATATGCCAATCCAGACTCAGCTCAGGAAACACAGTAATGAATTAACTATGATTTTACCACTCATGCCCGCAACCCCTCCTGCACTGATAGACCATTTGTTAAAAGCTTGCAGTCCAATGGAAGAGAACACAGTTTATGAGGATGCCATTGGTAAACATTAATGGAGAGACAAGCAGCAAATGACTAGAGTAAAATTCAGTCGAATTTGCAATATGATCTTGCAATATGATATATATATTCCCTCCTGGAGAGTTCCCAAAATGAAAACTATAGGTTCATTCAATGCTCTTCCTGAGCCTCAGTTTCTCCCTCCACCACCACAGAGCTGGTGCTTGCATTTAAGAACTTCTCAGAAAAAGATGCTACTAGAAATCATCTTGATTTATGCATGATTTAACATTTTTGTAACATTCCACCTGCAAAAGTGTTTATTGGTTTTATATATTGATACAGAAAATAGCCAAAGGCCAAGGTCATGTGCTAATTATGTTACATATTTTTCTATTCTTTTAGGATGTTTGAGTTACCCTAAATATGACATACTCTCTCTTATTCCTTTTTAAAAAATGGTAAATAAAGTAAATCCAAATATATTATCCAAATATATTTTGAAATAACTCAGTTTTGTTTGAAGACTGCCATTCTTTGTTTTTATAAACTTTGGTGTGAAGCTAGAAATGATAGAAATGACGCGTATGTGTATGTGTGTGTGCACATGCGTGCAAAATCTTCTTATAAAAACAGAAAGGTACATTGTAACATCTAATTCAGTGCCTTGAAGAAAATACCTTCATCTGAGCAGTGAGTTGGGTTCATCCAAAGTTTAGGGAAAAGCTAGCCCTAGCCAGTGCTTGGTTCTTTTAATCCTCCTCCTCCTCTTCTTCATCACCATCATCATCATCATCCCTATGTCGTTTATGAAAACTTTGCTGATACCAGGCACTGTGCCGGGTACTTTTTACCTAGCTCTCACAGCAACCCTCTCGGAAACAGATCCATAGATTAAGTGAATCACCTGTGCAGCTAGCTAGCGGGACAGAGAAGTCCCTCTAGAAGGAAGAAAGGAGTTAGAAGGAAGTGAGTCTAAGAGCTGGCCCTTCCCACTAGTTTCCTAGGGGAGGTGGAGCTGCCCTCCCAACTCAGCCCAGTGGTAGGAGGGTCGGAGAGCAGAGCTCTAATGCACGCTATGGTGAGTCCCTTGCCAGCACGCCCCACATGCCAGCCCTCACATTATCCCGGCCTCATGACTTGCTTCTGCCTCTACAGGGGCAGCGTGACAGAGTCTAGGAAAAGAGGAACATGTCCTCAGAGAAGGTCACCTTTAATCCTTCAATAGCTTCTCTGTGTCTCTCAGATTTGAAGGCCGATTCTGCATGAGCCTTCATTTTCCCTCTCACTGGTTCTCTCTTGCTCTTGCTCACTTCTTAAAAGAAAAGTTAATTTTGCAGATAAGCTGCTGTAATTTAATAGGAATCCACGAGGTAACTGCAGATGGTCAAAAGGTGCCAGGAGTGGTTTCTACTGGCTCCTTTCCTGCCAATCCTGTAACGAACGTTGCTACCTGTTATCAGGGCCCAGCTCAATAACAAATTCCATGATTGGAATTAAATTTCTTTAGCTTCACTACAATTACTTCTTTTGTTGGGAAAAGTGTATTCATGTCATGCAGTTTATTGGCTTTTTACCAATCTCGTCAACCCACAGGTACCTTTGTATAATATGTGCTAGATATGAGGTAGGAGTTAGAGGGAAAATGTGCTGTTTTTTTCAGTTCAATATTACCCCTAAAATTAACAGCAATTTTCTTTATGAAAAAGTTCTGCAAAACCTCCTTTAAAATAAAGCATAATGCAAAAAGAAGTAAAAAGAAACTTTGTAAGATTCCTGGTCAAGTCCCATATCTATTTCCAGATATGTTAACTAACCTTAAGATTGGAAATTACATTCTAAATATTCACCAGGGCCAAAGTGATTCTATGCTAATGAGTATTTTTACAGTTCCAGAAGGTACCAACTAGGTTTATCTGCTATGAAAAGCAACTTCTACAGTTAGCATCTTAGCACTTTTCCCAAAAGAGAAATATTTAAACTTTATAAACGAGTGGGATTTAGATGGCAACTCAACTCTTGCTGCTTCTCCCTTTTGCTTTCTCCGATAGATATAGCATGGCTGTCAACAGACTACTTCTACATTTCTAAAATATCAAATCCCCAGGGAGGTGACGGGGACATTTGATCTGATCACAGCTCTGACATTTTTACATTAAAATATGTTTATAATTGTATTCTATGGTATTTTGAAGACAATGAACTGTGCACCTCCATGCCCTTAAGGATATGAGCTAAGCATGACACACCAGAGATGACTCCAAATCAGTGATGCTTTCATCAACATGTAGCATCGCAGAGTCATCCACATTGCAAAGAATTCTGGCAATAAATTTCATCCATTTAATCTCTAAACTCGAAAAAAATTATTACTTTTGTTGAAACTATCAGGCAGATCAGGAAGGTAAAGTATTAGGAAATACAACAAGTAAGGGATATTGGTTGTAGAAATAAGCAAAGGGTGATATAAAGGTGATAGTGCCACTAATAAATATATAAAACTGAAATAAAATAGCCAATGTTTTCTATTACTAGATATTTTATCAAAGAATGAAACAGATTAGGTCTTTTTATTGATGATAGCATATTGATAATAGCATATGCTATTATTTTATTGATAATAGCATATGCTATTGATAATAGCATATTGATAATAGCATATTCTCTTGAAATCCATTCATACAAACATTTTTTAGACACTTAAAATGTGTTATATTAGGAGATAGGTATAAATGGGGGGAAACATAGCAACACATCAGTAATATTCTACAATTATTTGGGGTGCGTCATACTGCCAGTTGGGGGGTGTCATAATATTTTTTTAAAAAGCAGTACAACCAAAAATATTCCTCATAGGTAACACCTCTGGGATAATCTTATATGAATTATCAAATAGGTTTCTAGACTATTTTTGTTGGCTCACATTTTTAAAATACCTAAAATATAGGACACTCTACTGCAAATGAATTCCAGACATCACCTCATCTTTCCCACATTCAGGATTCTATATCTGGATGCAAGCTCT
>CAUYSK010046811.1:0-12263 GCA_963575035.1 Avahi laniger
TGACAAGAGCATCTCTTTATTGTAGAATAAAATGGGTCTGTCTCAGCAAGTGGAGAGAGACCAGCTCACGCACTGACTGACCCACTCACTACTCTCTGACCTCTCAGATTGTTTCCTTTCATTAGCCCAGTCGGGAGGAGGGCTCTTGGGAGGTGTAGGATGTTATCAAATGATCAACAGGTGTCCTCAAAATTCCATCTAAGAGCTCCCTCTAAGAAAGCCCACCTGGGAGTGGGGATGAACCGCAATGCAGATTCAAGCTAATGGCATATTAATTACCCTTAGGTTACTCTAGGTCTCTTCCTAAATCTTGCTATGCCTGGGCTGGGGAGTTCCTAGACTGATAAAGCATTCCCTCCTTCCCCAGGTGTAGCAGTTGCTCGGGATAGGATTGAGGGTGGGGCAGCACCAAAACGGGGTGCCTGCCCTTCCTTACCCTTCTTCCCAGGTGGAGCAATTGCTTGAAACAGCACCAAAGCAGGGCACCCTTGTCCTGAGAAAAGCCGTGGATCCTAACTGTGTATCTAACACGATGACAGTGTCAGGATCATGCGCATGCCCGAAATGAGAAACTTAAATAAAAATTTTTTTCAATAATCAGATGATCCCCATGTTTTTCATTAATTCTGAGCCAAGCATTGTTACTGTCATTGAGCCCTGTTTGAAGTTGCTCTACAACGAAATATTTCTCCCTGTAATGTTTTTATTTGCTAAATGGAATGACTACAATCTACATAATTGTTTAACATTCAGTAATTCTCACAGAAGCGGCATAGATCATACACAAATCTGCCTGGACTTGGCGTACAGGCTATCGCGAGGGTTCTGACGTTGACATTGAAATATTGTCTTTGCGCCACAAAAATAAGCCTTTTGAAGTTTTGAGGCCCAGTTTTAAAATATTTTCATCTCAGTCTTAAAGGTCTTACGAAGCATGGTAATTTTTTTTGACAGATAGCTGTATTTTATTAGCCTCCTCTGATTCCCTTGGACACAGCTGCCTCCTAGCACACTCTGCGGCTGCCAAGGGCCAGGCAAACACCAGTTCTGGGCGTGTCGTGCCCTCCCCTTGGGCAGCTGTTCAGTTTCTGGCGTGTCCTGTCCCCTGAGGCTTGGCTGAAGTCTCACGCACTACAGTGGGGAACCTGCAACCTTGGGGCCACATGTGGCCTTCCGGATCCTTGAGTGTGGCCTTTTGACTGAATCCAAATCTGTGAAGTTTGGACTCCGTGGAGAGGCCACACTCAGGGATCTGGAGGACCGCATGTGGCCTTGGGGCCGCGGGTTCCCCAGGGCATCCCACCCTACAAATGAGGGGAGCTAATTTCCCACCCAGTCCTGTGCTTTCAAGAACAGGCCCAAGGAGGCGGCTTGGAGGGAAAGTGGGTAGCAATCTGGATTCGAAAAGCCATGCCCCAAGATGTGCCACCGGCAGACGCTGAAGAGATTTGGGAGGCAGAAGGAAAGAGGAGGCCACTTTGTAGCTGATACAAGTTGCTGATGGGGTGACTCACCACACTGGCACAAAGCAGCACCCGTCCTGAGACTGTCCTGCCTTCCCAGTTCGCCTTCAGCTTGCCTGACTCCGGAGCCAGCTGTGTGTGTTTAGCTCTAGGAGGAAGAGCGCCGGCTCCTAATGGACCACGCTTTTCACGGAGGTGAGAGGCAACAAGAACTGATGCAGCTTCAGTCCACTCTCACGGCGTCCTGCGTGGTCACGACCTTCCCTGCCAGGCCGCCTGCCCAGTGGGCTTCAAGCCCCACCATCAGATACGGAGGCAGCCTTATGAAGACTGTTTAACCAGCTCCCGTAATTGCATAAGCCCATTCCCCGTGGCAAATCCGTGTGTGCTTAAAACCCAACTGATACACCTGGGCTAACTTTTACTAATGGGAAGGGGGAGAGGAAGAGAGCAAGCGACTGAAGCCGTCCACTGTCCCCTCTCCCCAGACCACTGCAAGCCATGGTGCCTAACTGCAGACCCCAGGGAAGTGCCAAGTGGACATGCCTGGGCATGACCGGGGCGTCTTCCTGCTCATCGCCAAGTGGTAGCAAACATGATCATGCACCCCTCTGCCATTGATTCTCCTCATGTTTGCTGCCCTGGGTTTGAACAGGCCCTATAAAGCATGAACCTTTATTTAATTCTTGCCTTGGAATATTTTCCAGAGAAAACAGTGCTAAGAAAATTGGAACAGGAACAGGGTTCTGGAAAGCAGACCTGCAGGACAGGATTTGGGGGTTGCTTTGCCCATTCATCTAAACCGCCTCTTTACACCATGGAGGCTGCTCTTTTTCCAGCTGAAGTTTAATGCTGGTATCTTTTCATAGTCTCTGTATTTTTCACAAATGAACTCATCTTTTCTCATGGCTTCAAAGACTATCCTTATGATGACAATTCCAAAATCTTATCTCCAGCCCAGACATTTCTCCTGAGCTACAGATTTATGTATCCACCTTCCCTCCAGTGGTGAACAGTTACAGCTCAGCATGTTCTGGCCTGAATTCATCACTTTCTCCTCACTCCCATCTTCCCCTGGTGTCCCCTATCTCTGCAGGACCTGGAGTCCTTCCTCGTTCCTCATCACCTTCACCTTTCACATTCATTTAGGAATCAAGACCTATCTATTCTTGCTCGTAACTGTATCTCAAAACACCATTTTTCTCCATCCTCACTGCTACTACCTTGATAATGCTATTAACCCATTCTTGCCTGAAATAATGCTCTGGCTCCCTGACAGTCTTCAGTTTTCCTAATCTTTCTCTTCTCAAATCCCTCCTCCGTGCTCCAGCCAGTGTGATCTTTTCAAACTGCAAACCCAAGCATCATGAGGTTTAAAACCCACCAGAGTCTCTTCCATTGCTTTTAGGATAGAATCCAATCTTTCCAACAGGTCTAATAAGATGCTTCCTGATCTGGTCCCCGCTTAGCTCATAGCCATATTGTCTTCGCCCATTACAGCTCTCATGAAATACTTTCATGCCTGGAAGGTAGCTTGCACTCTCTCCTCTGGGCCCTCATGCAGAAGTTCCCTTTACCAAGGATCCTTTTCCATCTGTCCTTCATCCTTCGGGTTGCAAATCTGGTGTCACTTTTTCCCAGGAGCCCTCACGAGTCCCCTAGACTAGGCATGAGGTGACCCATAGCACCCCGCTCTTCTCATTCGGCTACACTTATCACACATTACAGTCATTGCTTATCTAATTATTTTCCCCACTAGATAGGTAACTTGTTGGTCTCACTTATTGCTGTATGCCTCATGTAGACTACAGGGCCTGGCACATGGGACGCACTGCATAAATATGCGGTGAATGAATAAGCATCATTTTAAAGAGATAGAATAGCTCCCAGGCAGGGGTAATTTCACTATAATGTGATTAAATGCATGGACTTGTCTAGAAAAAGAAAAAAGAATGTATCAATCATTACAGAAGCTGGTCAGTTTGGAAACACGGAACAAGGTGAGTCTCGGAGGTAAATGCTAGCATGTCTGTCTAAGCACATGCAGAGGAGGAGAAATATTAGCTAATGGACTGCAAATACTATCATCCCATTAGCAAGAACATCCATTTTAAGAAATGGATATATCCAGCTCTTTTAGCCAGATGCCATTAACTTCCCATTTTCTAATTCCATACTCATGTAGCAGTTTTATAATTATTATTTGGTTTCTCATGTAAGTCTGTCTACAGGAAGGATGACATGTAGATTCTGAGTGTCTCAGGTCTCTATGGCAGTAATTTCTCATGGGGAATTAACGATGGCCTGCAGATCATGGTGTGCTCTCATTGTGAACTGACCCAGTGGGATCTCATCCGCCATTTGCTCTTTGGACACTTCAACCACTCTTAACTTTACTTCTTAGCCTCAGTGGCAGGGAGTGGAGGAAGTTGTGCCCGGGGCAGGAACGATGCCCTATAATTCTCAGTTCTTTTCAGCCCTCAGTGGATGCCTGGCTAGTTCGGATTCTTTGCCAAGCAACCATAGGACACAAGCGGAACATTTTTATAACACTTTGTTCTTTGGTATACAGAGTTATCTTAGAATCTACTTACCAACCTGAGTAATTTCTAAGACACACTGACCCAAAGAACACAGAAATGAAAGATTTTAAAAGCAATTTAAAAAAAAAAAAAAAAGAAGTGAACAAGTCAGGTCACTAGAAATACAGGCTCTTGGATCTAACTCTACAAAGTAAGGCTTTGAGTACATTTAAAAATCACAGTGATGGGAATTTATATCTAAAGAAAACAGATGGTCTTCCCCTGTGGATGGAATAAAAGAGAAGCAGGAAACTCTAAGAGCTCCTCATTCCTGTAATTGCTAGGTATGATGAAGGATGGTTGGACAAGTAAAATACAGTTTAATATGTGTCTGTATTATAAGGAAAAACCTGATGGTTTATAATTTCAATTTTTGTCAAATGAATGAAATTACCAACATCCATTTAGTAAAAGTACTAATGCAAGTAACCCAAGTAAAAATTGTATAACTGATGTGGGTGCGTTGTAGAAATACATGTCTCGTGCCTCACGCACAAACTTCAGCAGCATGTAAAAATGGTAGCAATTAGCTCTGTTTCATACAGGCAGGTACAACTCCTCATTGAGATCTTTGTCCTTTAAACCCAAAAAGGACACGAGATAATTGGGAACCGTCTTGGAACCATGCTACTTAGGAATTTTTCTGAGAGTGGATGTTAACCTATGGCCTTGTTTCTGCGCTTCTCTCAGAGAAGGGAGCCCAGTTTAAATTAATGTTAAGTACAAGCACGTTTAGCATTAGATTATACCTTTCATTTCTCCAGTGACTCAAGCAAAACATGAGTTTTCTTTAATTAAAATATGCAAGGGGAATGCTAATGAAAATTTTTCTAAGGTTATAACACCTTTTTAAAACAAACTTAATCACACACTGAAAAAGAAGAGCAGGAGAAGAAAAGAAAGAAGAAGAAAATAAACAGATCCATCCAAAAAGAAAAGTTAAAATGACTTATTAATTTCTCAACATTTGGCATCCTGAAAATTAGTAGCTTAGTTTTTCAAGAAGAGAAAACAATGGAGTGAAGATGTTTTACCTGTCAATAAAAGCAGAAGTAAAGATTGGGTTACAGGTCTCTGAGAAAGCAAGCAAGCTGTGTCAGCATGTAACCTACATGTGAGTGGTGGAGTGGAAACTCACTTTCTAACATACGTGGAGGTGAACACAAGATTGCAATTCTTATTCGTTTTCTACCTTTTGTAATCTTTTTTTTTAAAACCTCCTGTCTCTGTTAGTGCTGCTATAACAAAATATCTGAGACTGAGTGATTTATCAATAATAGAAATTTATCTTTCACAGTTCCGGAGGCCGGGAAGTCCAAGATCAAGGCACCGGCAGGTTCAGTGTCTGGTGAGGGCTCTGTCTCTGCTTTCAAACTGGGGCCTTGAATACTGCATCCTTCAGAAGGGAAAAACGCTGTGTCCCCACGTGGTAGAAGGGACAGGGGGGCAAAGGGGCATAGCTGGCTCCCTCCAGTCCTTTATGAGGTTGCTGATACCATTCATGAGGGCAGAGCCTCCAAAAGGCCCCACTTCTTAATATTATCACATTGCTGATTAAGTTTCTACATGTGAATTTTGGAAGGGGCAGAAACATTCAAACCATAACACCTTCTGAATCTCAATCTTCAGAAGGGATCGGGCGCGTTCAGGGCAGTGTGGCCGTAGTGAATCTCAATCTTCATTAATACTTTAGGCAAGACTTGAGGCCACTGGTCTTTTCTTTAGTGTGCTAGACATCATTACGTAACCATTCCCTGCCAAACACATCTGGACCCGCCTGCCAACTCTGCCTGCCTGAATATAGAATGAGTGGAACTTGTTCTCTAGCTGAGAACAAGCATCTCTTTCCTTTTTTGTTTATCTCCTTTTTAATGAAATTAAAATTGGATTCATATAATAAAAGAAGCTTCTGGTTTCCAGAGTTACCATAACCATTTTCACTACTGCTGTTTATCAGTGACTCATGCTCCTTGGGTAGCCCTTGCCACTCCCAGAGGCAGATTTCACTTTCAAAGGATGCGTCTGAATCTAGTTAGATCCTGGGACACAATCCTCTACCTCAGGAGGTCTCTCCCTTGGAGACTCTCCTAGAATACCTAGTTCTAGGCTGAGACAGGGACCCTGGACTAGACCGGGGCCCCAAGTTCACTCGGGAACAGACCTGAAGTACCAGGGAAACCCTAGAATGTGAGTGTTTTCTAGAGATGATTTAGACTGTCCGCATAAGATTACCTTCACCTATACTTTCTTTTCTTTTTATTTCTTTCTTTTTCTTTTTTTTTTTTTTTTTTTTTGAGGCAAGGTCTCACTCTGTCACCCTGGGTAGAGTGCAGTGTCATCATCATAGCTCTCTGCAACCTCAAACTCCTGGGCTCAAGCAATCCTCCTGCCTCAGCCTCCCAAGTACCTGGGACTATAGGCACACACCACCACACTCAGCTATTTTTTCTATTTTTGGTAGAGATGGGGTCTCACTCTTGCTCACCCTGGTCTCAAACTCCTGACCCCAAGCAATCCTCCCAAATCACCCTCCCAGAGAGCTAGGATTACAGGCATAAACCACCACGCCTGGCCCACCTTTACCTACACTAAAATCACAGCTGCCAATGCTGTGGCCAGTAAACAAGCTTTCAAAGAGAGGCCCATGTTCTTAGTCTTCCTGAAGAGCTCTCGAAGTGACTAAAAATATCACACTGAAGGAAGAGGGAAGAGGCACATAGCTCCTTCAGCATATGGCTCAGAAAAGACAATGCCAGGGAGGAAATATTATGAAATGGTTTTTGTTACGGGCTGAATTATTTCCCTCAACAATTCATATGTGGAAGTCATAACTCCCAGTATCTCAGAATGTGACTTTATTTAGAGATAGGGTAATTAAGATAAATTGAGATCATAAGGGTGGGCCCGACTCCAACACAACTGGAAGAGGAAATGCAGACACTATCACAGAGGGGAGACCACATGGAGGCCCAGGGAGAAGATAACTGTCTACAAGCTGAAGAGAGAGGCCCCAGAAGAAACCAACCCTGCCAACACCTTGATCTAATACTTGTATTTTCTAGAACTTTGAAAAATAAATGTCTTATGTTTAAGCCACCCAGTCTGTGGCACTTTGTTATGGTAGTTCTAGCAAACTAATACAGTTTCCCTTTTTGCTGTAGTGACGGTCGTCATTATAAAAGTAACACATTTTCCAATGAATGGACCAAAAGCTCCACTGGTTCCGTGCCCCGTCAACGTTACTCGGTACTATGTCCATGGTACCCAGCACAGTGCCTAACATGCAGATGTCCAAAAAGTATTTATTGACTTACTATAGAAAAACTTTAAATTATAAATAAGTATTAATAACAAATACAAATACTCCCATTGATCACTGATAGCCACTGTTTTCCTATAGTATTTTTCTCAGCCATTGAATATTCTTTTGAAACATGCTTTGTAACACTTGAATGAAACTCTGCTAGGTGGACAAACCATAATTTTTAACCCTTACTATTAGTATTTGTTTCCATTTTTGTCAATATAAAAAATATTATGAATTGAAAAATTACCTATTGGGTACAATGTACACTATTCGGGTGATGGGTACACTAAAAGCCTAGACTTCACCACTATAAAATATATACACATAACAAAATTCAACTTGTACCCCCTAAATCTATTGAAATAAAAAATATATATCATGAAAGATACCTTTGTAAACAAATCATTTTGTCCTGTTTCCTCAGAACAAATTTCTGGAAGTAGAATGATTAAATCAAATGTATGCACAACAGTAAGGCCTTAACATATATGTCAAATTTTTATTCTGATAGGTTTTACACTTTCTATTCCTCCATCAGCATATTTAGATTTTAGCTTCCAATAATAATGATCACAATTCTAATATTAATTGAGCATTTGCTATGTGCCAGATGTTATGTTAAATACTTTATAAGCATATTTCATGTAATCCCCTCAAAAAGCCTATGAGGTAGTTACTAATGTTATTTGCATTTTATAGCTGAGAAAAATAGTCTGAGAGAAATTAAATGGCAAGCCCAAGTTCCCTCAGCTAGTAACAGGAAGGGCTAAGAAGCAAAACTAGTCTATTTGACTCTACTAACTCCCAGTATCTTTTGCCAATGCTGGATATTCTTGTTTCTTATATCTTTACTAATTTGATAGACAAAATCCCATAGATTGTTTTAATTTGCATTTCCTTTTTGATTAATTAGTTCAACCATATTTTCTTATGTTTATTAGCCATTTTGTTATATTGCTTTTTTTTGAGTTAACTGTCTTTCTATTCCATTAGGGAATAGAAACTGGAACTCCCTTATATGTTATTTGCTTCTTTTCTCTTGCTGCTTTCAGATCCTCTGTCTTTGATATTGGACATTTTACTTACAGTATGTCTTGGGGTAGTCTTATTTTGACTGAATCTGATTGGAGACTCTTGGTCTTCCTGTACCTGGATATTTATATCTTTCTCTAGGTTTGGAAAGTTTTCTACTATTATTTCTTTAAATGAGCTTTCTACCCTTTTATCTTTCTCTACTCCCTTGTGAATGCCAACATCTCAAACATTTGCTTTTTTGATGCTATCCCATAAATCCCATGAGCTTTTTTCATTCCTTTTCGTTCTTTTTTCTTTTTTCTCCTGACTGTATAATTCTTGAATAACCTGTCTTCAAGTTCACAGATTCTTTCTTCTGCTTGATCAATTCTGCTGTTGATGCTCTCTGATACATTTTTTATTTTGTGTATTACATTTTTCAGCTCCAAGATTTCTGCAGTTTTTTATTGTTATTATCTTAGTCTCTCTGTTAAATTTCTTGCTCTGGTCACTTATTGTTTTCCTCATTTCGCTGAATTCTTGTTCTGTATTTTATTGAAGTTCATTGAGCCTCTTTGTCATGCAATTCATATATCTCTATCTCTTTGAGGTCGGTTAAAGTACTTTATTTTGTCCATTTGATGGTGTCACGTTTCCCTGGTTGTTCTTGATCTCCACGGTTATGTATCAATATGTGTGCACTGAAGAAGCAGGTGCTTATTCTAGTCATCACAATCTGGCTTTGTCTGGGAATGTCCTTCAACAATAAACCTGTCTAGAAATTCTAGGCAAATCATCTGTTGTGGTTCCTAAGCCCATGACTGCTGCAGCTGTTGTAGCCCAGGATCACTGTAGTCAGGCTGGAATCCCTTGACTCCTGAGGCTGGTGCAGCACCAGGTTGGAATACAAGCCCTCAGTCACTGAGGCCTGCTTGTCACTGTGGATTATTCTGCACCCAAAGCTGCTGTAATTGGTCAATGGTGATGTGAGCTAGAACCCAAGTCTGTCTTGCAGAGGCTATGCCGGGTGGGTCTACAGGTTCAGTCTGCAAGTACTGGCTTAGAGTTGGGAGCCATGGGAGTCTTCCTAGTGCTGGGTTTTACTTTGGCTGTCCTCGTATTGGGGTCCAGGGCAAAGTCCTATGTTTATTTCTTTCTCTTTCCTGTAAGCAGAGGGTTTCTTTCTCTCTCCATGCTATACTGCCTGGGTTAGGGGAAGAGTGATGTAGATAACATAAAACTGTCCTTCCTATCCTCTTCAACATGTCTTTTCTTATTATTATGCTATAACCAGGTACTGTGATCTCTCATCTACTTCCCTTAGCTTTTGTGAAGGTATTATTGTGCATGAATAGTTGTTCAAATTGATGTTTCTGTGGGGGATGATTGCTGGGGAGCCCTATTCCACCATCTTTCTCCACCCCCTCATATATCTCTGTTCTTTTTCCTTTTTGCTGTTGGCACGAATAGCATAATAACTAAATATGAAAGCTTCCATGTATTCAAGATGCCTATGAAGACTCCCAGAAACCAAGGTTTGGCACAGGTCTCACTAAGATTTGGAACTAACTCTTCTGATTACTCATTCCAGCCGAATTTTCAAAATAGTCTCATTATCTCATACATGATATGCATTTGATCTCCAACTCAACTACTAATTTTATGAAGCATTTTTTTTCTCCACTAACATTGTAAATTATTTCAGTTGGGTGGTTTCCTAATATTTTATTAAGTCCAACTTTTTTGTTCTTATTAAATCTTGGCATTTTTTTCCTCAAATTGTGGAAGGAAAAAAAAGAAGAAAAGAGGAAAAGGGAGCAATAAACACTTCCTTGAGCTAACTTTTATCTTTACATAATCAATAAAGTTAAAAACGTTACAGCACCCAAGCCCTAAGAACAGAGCTCTGAGCAAGGATTCACAATTCGTCTTGTGGTAGTGAGAGGGAAAAGTCAGAGAGAGAGGAGGACTTGTTTTTGTATTGTGAACCAATCTTCAGCCATGCAGAAACATTTATCTTAGAGATAGGTTCAATGTGTGGGATGGTTAATTATATGTTGAGGAGCTTAATTTAGGATAAGAGAAGCCACAAATTCATGGCAGATGCACAAAGCATTGCCAAAGCTCTGTGCTGTTGAGTTCACAATGTTTCATGTTATCGGGCTGGTTCAAGGTTAAATTGATTAAGCATAGATCACATCAGCAAGAAGTCTCGATTCAGCAGAAGTTTGAGTATGGAGAGTAATTAGGAGCCTCCTCCTTATTCTGGATTTTAAGTTTCAAATTTAGAATTAGGATATAGGAAAAGCCCTTTAGCCTCCTGCAACAACTGCTTTGGTTTTGTTAGTTGTTTGTTTTTGCTAATTTAAAGAGAAAGAGAACACTTCTCTCCCCAAGACCTCATTGTTTGATCCCCAATTCAAAGACTATGCATGTTAAGACATGTTGATCCTTTAATAATTAAGAGCTGTATCTGGATTGTTGAATCCAGCCTTATTCAGTTTATCGGCAGTCACTGTCAGCAGTGACTGTGGGAAAACGGAGCCAGAGGGAGTTAAACCGTTTAGACAGAGGCATTAAGCGCTGATGCTGAGTTCCGGTGGTTGGCGACTCCTTTGCCTTCTTCTACACTGCCATTCACAAGAGCCAGGTGGCCCATAAAGCATGTTCACAGGAGTTACTCTGTGTCAAAGTTCAGATGGAATTATGTCTCGCTGGGAGTTTTAGTTTAGATCAATCCGTAACCACTGGCAAATTGTATAAAAACTGGCATTGAAGATGCTTTAATCAAATTCCAGAGGAAATATCATTAATATGCAGCTGTGAGTAAAAGAATATGTAGTTAGTCTCTTTGAAAGGCTTTATAACCACAAAAAAAAAAATAGCCAATTAGGATGACCTTAAAGTAGTTGGAGAGAGCAGCTCATACTCATCATTAGTGCCTTCAAAAGAGATCTGAAAAAAGAGCATTGCTGACAGAATGCCTACTGTCAAAAGCGCATTGGCCTTACTGGCAGGGCAGGGGAGGAAGCCTCACTTAGCATGTGCCATCAGGGCTGGGTACCCTAGTGCTTCTGATTTTCCCAAAAAGGGCTCAGGCAACCACACAGCTGCCCAGGGACTCAAAGGTAGAGCAACTAAAGTCCAGCTCAGCCCCAGCTCTGCAGTTGACCTGAATAAATCCAGTTAACCACTTCATTTTCCCTGAGGGGATACAGGGAGACCTGCTCAGAATCTAGCTGAATGCTACAGTGCACAAATATAATGTTTTATTGAAGACCATGAACACAGGTAGACAGGGATACCTATATTCTTCCTTTTCCAAATACCAGATATGGCATAATTGGGATTTTAAAAAGAGATTAATCTAATAAATGGATCCAAAAGGCCAACCCACTCAAATTCTTCTCCAAAGAAAAGGTTACTGTAACCTAATATCAATTTTACCCAACAAATAATTTTCCAGGAAACATTACTTTTAAAAATACAATCAATTCATGTTATCAGTTGTCTTTCATAAGCAAAAACTACTTTGTATTTTAAAACGAATCAAAACAAAACATTTTTTTTCCTTCAGAAGAAGAAGAACTACTATAGGTTTGGCTAAATTGTTCTATAATTGTTTGAAAATTATAAATATATCTGAGTTTAACTTGGGTAATCGTCATACAAAATTATATTAAGTATGAATGCTGTGACTAAATTCTAATTACTGAGAAAAGATAATCACATGCAAAACAAATAGAGCTAATCAAAATCATTAGGAGAACTTGCTAATCAATCACTCAGATCCTATTTGGCCATCCAGAAGTCTAAGAGTGTGTAGAAGGCTGGGAGGGGAAGGCATTAATTAAAAAGATACCTCTGAGAATCCCAGGGATTGACAGAGGGGTGACA